>KZ062977.1:0-42381 GCA_002091835.1 Anopheles maculatus
TTATGTGAATAAATTTGACGATTACAAATTAAAAAAGTAGTGCCTTATTAATTGGGTGCTAAATCCTTTTACACCAGATCTCGTTTCTTTGTCGTCTTGCAAATTTCATATTCAGTTCAAGGGAATTTATGACTCTTTGCGAAGGAGATGGGTTTAACATCAGACAGACAAACGGACAGTCCAAAATACTTACGGCTCCGTGTGGTAGGGAAGTACGTCCGGAGAAGCTATTTTTAGCCAGTGAAACACAGTAACTCTTGTCTACTAGTGGGACAAGGTTCGGATGTAGTAAATTTCTCCAAGACAAGCATTCACAATGATTTCTTTGAAATATTACTGTCGCTCTCCATCGCAAGTGCCAATGTTTGGTAAATACGGCTTCAGATGCGCTGCTGGTTGCTTGAAATCATCACCGACTTGATAATTTTCTGAGTAAATATTTTTGTTTGCTTGACCGTTGGTTCTCCAAAACGTTTAACTAGTTTTTTCAATTATCTTTTAAGTCTGTTTATTTGATTTTTTTGTACCGGGTAAAAAGAAAAAAATGACTGTTAAGATATCATTTTTAATCAAAGTAAATACCGGGAACTCAACGACACTCACTAGACCTACCGTATGTAAAATTGCGTTGCGTACGTTTCCGCTCCATCCCATTCCCTGCGCATGCGTCGTTGAGCGGACCTAACACGAAGGCAATATTGTGTCTCTGCATAGTAATAGATACTTGCTTTTGCGAATTATTGACTTGTTTTATACCTTTATGTTCTCTTGATAACGTAAAACAACCGGAAGTTAGTTTTTGCAACTATTAGCTACATTGTGGTATATTTACGATCGTTGCTCTTGCTTTCCGACAATGTAGAAACCCGTCATACTTTCAAATAAACATTTTGAATACAAATTTACTAACTAACATTACTAAATTCAAAGTGGCACTAATAACATGATAGTGAAAGGTTATCTAAAGGGCAACCCGGTGGTATATACGACACGGCAGGACCGATGTCCGTATCCCGTCCGGACCGCCTCTCCGTACGCAGGACTGCCTATCAAGCTTCTTTCTTGGCCTAACGACCTCTTAAGGTCATGCCTGCCATTTCTGGCTTACTAGACTAATTGATACCGCATAGTTGGTTAGTCAATCCTCACTATGGGGGAACGGCCCAGATGAGACTTGAACCCCGGTCCTGCCGTGTGAACACCGGCGCCGCTGTCGCATCACCACCGGGCCGCCCCCTATCAAGCTACGGGTAATAAATAAATCAAAGAAAACCAGTTATGACAGGTACAACCCTTATGAGGTTATAGAGCCAAAAGAAGAAAAAGAAGAATAAAGGTTATCTTTCTCAGCCCTTACCGTATGGGATTCGACACGATACCAGATTGTCATGACTCATGGTACGAAAAATTTATCTTATCTGTTCGAAAGAAATTCGAACACAAAATCGGTCCTTTTGTGGGCTAGTCGTTTATCTAATCGTAATTAACGATCACTTATATTTTCATCTTTCCAAGGAATATGGTAGTCATTTTATCCCGAACAAGATAGTGCATTCCACGTAATCTTAGAAAAGATCTCTAATGATTTGTCGTTTGCTAAATGTTATCATACACAGGTTAAATACCATATTTCCTAGTATCCAGAGAATATAGTGTAGAACAAAAGTATTCTTGTGTTATTTAGCTTTTCTAAAAATATTAAAACTGCCATTTCTGTTGTATTTTCTAAGTGAAAAAATAAACGGCATAATTAGTATTAGAATCATCAAATCCTAGATTCGTGTTTTTTTTTGTTTGACCTCAAATGGCAAGAAAGGCTACAGATTTACATCTTCTTAAAATCAGAACCACAATTTACTCTTTCTCGTGTATCTTAGTAAGTGAGATAGCGAATAGAATCAAACATGGTATTTAACATCAATTCACCATCAATTTCAAAACGCACAGAAAATTAAATCATGCACATGAAAAAAATATTAAAAAATAATATACAAATACAAGAAATCGAAATGATTATCGTGAAGGCACCGCTTAACATTGCTTGCAGTCAAAAATGTCACAGACATAGCTGACAGATTCCACTTCCCAGTGAACAACACAAGCCCGATCAGTAAAACCGAACAACAACCGAGTCCGAACCGAGCGTTTTATGTGAACACCAGTATATGAGAAAAGGTAGAGGGAAAGACATTTCATTCTCACAATTTTTGATAAGAATTATGAAGTAATCATATCTTTAAAGCTAACCTGAGTGACATCATCGCCATACTTGTTTGAAGTTAAATTACACAAGACCCGAGGCCTTTACCCTTCCAACTAGCATCAAATAAGCGTGCTTAACAGACACGTACGGTTCCCGACAAGAGCTGAGTTTTGTTCGTTGGGTATTGACGATTTATGTTATTCTCATCAGGCCCTGGCTCTGGTTAGGTTCGCTGCCTGTTGTTGTTTAGCCTGCCTGCCTGCCGTGCTGGTCGGTGATTTCGCAAAGTTGTTGAGTGAAAAGTGTGTTTCCGCTACGTATAGGTAAAATATTTTAAAGCGAAATAGTGTACTTCCTTTCCATATCTTGTGCACGTGTTTATGTTAGTGATGCGCGTTTATAACTTTTACGTGAAACTCGTGAATCTGCTCTCCAGTCCATGTGATGACGTTCTACACTCCCGTTATGGGTTTTCTGCCAGCAAATACTGTTCCCAGGCGTGCAAAGCGAAAGATGATGTCATCGAATATGGTGCCTTCGCCTGCGGTGGAATGTTGTTGGAATAAATCCAAAACGATTAGCAATGGTGTTACAGTTTGGTGTGATGTATTTGAAAAAAATCGTGGCGCTATCTGAAACGTATGCAGGTTTTGAATTGCAGTACAGTTCTACATGTGTTGTTGTTGCGCTGTTGCTACAACGCACACGATGTAAACAAATCACTGTCATTAGGGAGAGAGAAACTGGCCTACTTAGTTTAGGAAAAGCACCCGAGAAAGCAACATGAACACAATTGTACAACTATGTACGCTTTTCTAAAACAGAATTCGTATGAAAACCGTCTACCAAGACACAGTTCCACTTAGACAGGTTCTTATTCTCGCGTGTGCGTGTAAAATGTCTCACAAAGTGGAATTTATTTATAGTCATTTTCCCCCTCAAGACTTCAAGCAGAGTGTTTTTTTTTTCGTTTTCTTTCAAAAACACAACTAAAAGCGTTTGTGCGTGTGCGTGCGTCTTCTCACTAGAAGCAATTTAAGTGCCATTGCGAGAAACATAGACCAGTACAAACACACACCAGCTGGGGTGTGAATTTTGGCTGCAAGGGAACCGGAACTGTGTCAACCGACCTAGCTCGACCTAGGTTTATGCTTCCCTTCTTGTTCAATTCCAGGAGATGGGGCAATCCGAAGGTTAAAACGATTTTCCCGAGTTTGGGCAGGGCAGTTACGCACAGCGAATGGATCGATGTGGGAGAAGCGAGAGATGGTTGAGTGAGTGCTGGAAATGCTTCCAACCCTTAGCTCACCACTCACGAGGTATGCTGTCACCCGCGTTTTGGTCGACGGTGAATCGGCGGCATACCACAAGCGAGTCACGAGTTATAATTACCTATCAGACGAATGTGGATTAGTCATATGCGGGAGCGGCTTCAACAGAGAAACTGAAACCGATTCCATATTTAAAAATAATATACAAATACAAGAAATCGAAATGATTATCGTGAAGGCACCGCTTAACGCTGCTTGCAGTCAAAAATGTCACAGACATAGCTGACAGATTCCACTTCCCAGTGAACAACGCAAGACCGATCAGCAAAACCGAACAACAACCGAATCCGAACCGAGCGTTTTATGTGAACACCAGTATATGAGAAAAGGTAGAGGGAAAGACATTTCATTCTCACAATTTTTGATAAGAATTATGAAGTAATCATATCTTTAAAGCTAACCTGAGTGACATCATCGCCATACTAACTTCCACCGAGACCGAACCGAGCGTTTTATGTGAACACCAGTATATGAGAAAAGGTAGAGGGAAAGACATTTCATTCTCACAATTTTTGATAAGAATTATGAAGTAATCATATCTTTAAAGCTAACCTGAGTGACATCATCGCCATACTTGTTTGAAGTTAAATTACACAAGACCCGAGGCCTTTACCCTTCCAACTAGCATCAAATAAGCGTGCTTAACAGACACGTACGGTTCCCGACAAGAGCTGAGTTTTGTTCGTTGGGTATTGACGATTTATGTTATTCTCATCAGGCCCTGGCTCTGGTTAGGTTCGCTGCCTGTTGTTGTTTAGCCTGCCTGCCTGCCGTGCTGGTCGGTGATTTCGCAAAGTTGTTGAGTGAAAAGTGTGTTTCCGCTACGTATAGGTAAAATATTTTAAAGCGAAATAGTGTACTTCCTTTCCATATCTTGTGCACGTGTTTATGTTAGTGATGCGCGTTTGTAACTTTTACGTGAAACTCGTGAATCTGCTCTCCAGCCCATGTGATGACGTTCTACACTCCCGTTATGGGTTTTCTGCCAGCAAATACCGTTCCCAGGCGTGCAAAGCGAAAGATGATGTCATCGAATATGGTGCCTTCGCCTGCGGTGGAATGTTGTTGGAATAAATCCAAAACGATTAGCAATGGTGTTACAGTTTGGTGTGATGTATTTGAAAAAAATCGTGGCGCTATCTGAAACGTATGCAGGTTTTGAATTGCAGTACAGTTCTACATGTGTTGTTGTTGCGCTGTTGCTACAACGCACACGATGTAAACAAATCACTGTCATTAGGGAGAGAGAAACTGGCCTACTTAGTTTAGGAAAAGCACCCGAGAAAGCAACATGAACACAATTGTACAACTATGTACGCTTTTCTAAAACAGAATTCGTATGAAAACCTTCTACCAAGACACAGTTCCACTTAGACAAGTTCTTATTCTCGCGTGTGCGTGTAAAATGTCTCACAAAGTGGAATTTATTTATAGTCATTTTCCCCCTCAAGACTTCAAGCAGAGTGTTTTTTTTTTCGTTTTCTTTCAAAAACACAACTAAAAGCGTTTGTGCGTGTGCGTGCGTCTTCTCACTAGAAGCAATTTGAATTGCGAGAAACATAGACCAGTACAAACACACGCCAACTGGGGTGTGAATTTTGGTTGCAAGGGAACCGGAAATGTGTCAACCGACCTAGCTCGACCTAGGTTTATGCTTCCCTTCTTGTTCAATTCCAGGAGATGGGGCAATCCGAAGGTTAAAACGATTTTCCCGAGTTTGGGCAGGGCAGTTACGCACAGCGAATGGATCGATGTGGGAGATGCGAGAGATGGTTGAGTGAGTGCTGGAAATGCTTCCAACCCTTAGCTCACCACTCACGAGGTATGCTGTCACCCGCGTTTTGGTACACGGTGAATCGGCGGCATACCACAAGCGAGTCACGAGTTATAATTACCTATCAGACGAATGTGGATTAGTCATATGCGGGAGCGGCTTCAACAGAGAAACTGAAACCGATTCCAGTTCCTTTCAATACGTGTCTTGTAATTGGACTATTGAACCTGGAATTACTAGCTATTCGCATCGATAGATCATAACCTGTAAATCAATCAACGGCCGGCTATTTCGAGCGACATAATTATGTCATAATTCAGTTAATACGATTACGAGTAACGAATTTTAAACATTAAGATTAGATAAATTGAACAGGAGCGAACTTTAATTGATGTCTTCTTATCTCCGTCCTATACAAGAGAAGTATCGCGTTTCATGCACGCGACCAATGTCTAGATAACGTATGAACGTATGGGACATTGAAGTGGATGCCCGGGCAGTTTGTATGATTTGTAAGCAAACAGCGAATAATGATATCGAAAAGCCCATAACGACTGGTGCAATGGTGGTGATTAAACATTTAAACATTGTACTGATTTGTTGTTTGTTTACAAGCATAAGACACATACACACACAAGATATTAGCGATCAAATAGACTAAAGTACAGGGGTCTCCAAACTACGGGCGGCAGAGATTTTTTAACTTACTTTTGGTTTAAAAAATAATTGCTACGGAGTTTTGGTTTAGATAAGAAAGAAGAGGGTAAGCGATAAGTAATGTGTCAAGGATAACATCCTTAGTTATATGCCTTAAGATAGGCAATGTATTACACTGTAATTGGTGTCTTGGATAAGAACGAAGTAGAATGGAGACCCCTAAATGTCTATACATCGCTAGCAAAGCATGTGGCATGGTATGCTGTACCTCTGGATGAACCAAATAGAGTCAAGAAAGGTTTTGAGAAGAGTAACAATTTGAAGCGAGATTTATTTCAACCTTCCTGGACCACTCATCTAAAGAATCGATCTGAAGTACTTGGCGGGTAGCGACATTTCGAATCTCTTTAGGTATTCTCGAGTGTGTTTAGTTTTGTTACCATTCCTTTCTTTCATATCCCATACTTTCCCTTTCCTCCTGTTTGCGACCAGTTCGGCACTGTCCAATGGTTCGCGACATTCCCTCCCAATCTCAGGACGTGGCCTGCTCGACACTATTTGTTGTTCCACTACAACCAGCAAAAGGTTCCGTACCATCCTTAATCTCCCTTCGCATCCAAATTCCACAGAGTAGGCCGTAACCCTACAATACCCGCTGTTGAATAGTCTATTCGGATGGGATTTTATAAACGGTCCTCCCTTGTGTTAGCACTTACTAGGTCACTGGACCTCCCCAGTTAGTTTCATACTCTATGTTTAAAAAAGGCTTGTTCCATCAGAAGATTTAACACAAAATAGCTATCAAAAATTTGTTGAATAAGTTATTGTTTTTAAAGTGGTTCCTCTTCTGATAATCGACAGCAACGAAGACAAGGCAATCTTTGTGTATCGGCCTTGCCTTATTGGCTTGTGCCGAATGCCGAATTAAATTCTTGATGGCGGTTTTCAAGTAAAATTCAAGTAACATATTATAACAGCAAGATATTTATTTGGATAAAAACAATTAGATATTGTTATGCTATTACTAAAATAAATGGGCAATTGAAAACGTTGTGACTGGCAGTCTTTGAACAGAAATGTTCATCATCTCGTTCTTATTCTCGCGTGTGCGTGTAAAATGTCTCACAAAGTGGAATTTATTTATAGTCATTTTCCCCCTCAAGACTTCAAGCAGAGTGTTTTTTTCGTTTTCTTTCAAAAACACCACTAAAAACGTTTGTGCGTGTGCGTGCGTCTTCTCACTAGAAGCAATTTAAGTGCCATTGCGAGAAACATAGACCAGTACAAACACACACCAGCTGGGGTGTGAATTTTGGCTGCAAGGGAACCGGAACTGTGTCAACCGACCTAGCTCGACCTAGGTTTATGCTTCCCTTCTTGTTCAATTCCAGGAGATGGGGCAATCCGAAGGTTAAAACGATTTTCCCGAGTTTGGGCAGGGCAGTTACGCACAGCGAATGGATCGATGTGGGAGAAGCGAGAGATGGTTGAGTGAGTGCTGGAAATGCTTCCAACCCTTAGCTCACCACTCACGAGGTATGCTGTCACCCGCGTTTTGGTCGACGGTGAATCGGCGGCATACCACAAGCGAGTCACGAGTTATAATTACCTATCAGACGAATGTGGATTAGTCATATGCGGGAGCGGCTTCAACAGAGAAACTGAAACCGATTCCAGTTCCTTTCAATACGTGTCTTGTAATTGGACTATTGAACCTGGAATTACTAGCTATTAGCATCGATAGATCATAACCTGTAAATCAATCAACGGCCGGCTATTTCGAGCGACATAATTATGTCATAATTCAGTTAATACGATTACGAGTAACGAATTTTAAACATTAAGATTAGATAAATTGAACAGGAGCGAACTTTAATTGATGTCTTCTTATCTCCGTCCTATACAAGAGAAGTATCGCGTTTCATGCACGCGACCAATGTCTAGATAACGTATGAACGTATGGGACATTGAAGTGGATTCCCGGGCAGTTTGTATGATTTGTAAGCAAACAGCGAATAATGATATCGAAAAGCCCATAACGACTGGTGCAATGGTGGTGATTAAACATTTAAACATTGTACTGATTTGTTGTTTGTTTACAAGCATAAGACACATACACACACAAGATATTAGCGATCAAATAGACTAAAGTACAGGGGTCTCCAAACTACGGGCGGCAGAGATTTTTTAACTTACTTTTGGTTTAAAAAATAATTGCTACGGAGTTTTGGTTTAGATAAGAAAGAAGAGGGTAAGCGATAAGTAATGTGTCAAGGATAACATCCTTAGTTATATGCCTTAAGATAGGCAATGTATTACACTGTAATTGGTGTCTTGGATAAGAACGAAGTAGAATGGAGACCCCTAAATGTCTATACATCGCTAGCAAAGCATGTGGCATGGTATGCTGTACCTCTGGATGAACCAAATAGAGTCAAGAAAGGTTTTGAGAAGAGTAACAATTTGAAGCGAGATTTATTTCAACCTTCCTGGACCACTCATCTAAAGAATCGATCTGAAGTACTTGGCGGGTAGCGACATTTCGAATCTCTTTAGGTATTCTCGAGTGTGTTTAGTTTTGTTACCATTCCTTTCTTTCATATCCCATACTTTCCCTTTCCTCCTGTTTGCGACCAGTTCGGCACTGTCCAATGGTTCGCGACATTCCCTCCCATTCTCAGGACGTGGCCTGCTCGACACTATTTGTTGTTCCACTACAACCAGCAAAAGGTTCCGTACCATCCTTAATCTCCCTTCGCATCCAAATTCCACAGAGTAGGCCGTAACCCTACAATACCCGCTGTTGAATAGTCTATTCGGATGGGATTTTATAAACGGTCCTCCCTTGTGTTAGCACTTACTAGGTCACTGGACCTCCCCAGTTAGTTTCATACTCTATGTTTAAAAAAGGCTTGTTCCATCAGAAGATTTAACACAAAATAGCTATCAAAAATTTGTTGAATAAGTTATTGTTTTTAAAGTGGTTCCTCTTCTGATAATCGACAGCAACGAAGACAAGGCAATCTTTGTGTATCGGCCTTGCCTTATTGGCTTGTGCCGAATGCCGAATTAAATTCTTGATGGCCGTTTTCCAGTAAAATTCAAGTAACATGCTGCGAAGTGTCTGAGTAGTGATTTCGTGGATAAAAACAATCAGATATTGTTATGCTATTACTAAAATAAATGGCCAAAATGAACCAAATTGAAAACGTTGTGACTGGCAGTCTTTGAACAGAAATGTTCATCATCTCTATCTGCCCTTAACTATGGTAGCTATGGCAGTAGTAGTATGCGCCAGTTCTTTCACTGAAGTAGTTTGAAGACCCCTGCAATAGTACAAACCTCTAGAATTCATTCCCTTAACGATCGCATTGTTGGCATTGTTTACAGTTGGAAGCGTCGTTCGCTGAATCGAACGGAATAATCACCACCGACCGTCAGCCAGCACCATCATGGACGAGTTAAAGGTATACAACGGCTTAATACGTGCAACTTTTTGCTTGGGCGAACCTCTTTACTAACCCTTCGATTCCCTTGTATCCCAGGGCCTCCTGAGTGGGGCCGGCAAGCAGCTGTTCGATGCGGCCGGTCAAGCAATCACTAGTGCCGCCACCGACTACATCGGCAGTGTCATCAACGAGATGTTTGTGAAGAAGGAATCGGACACGAAGCGCTTCCTGCCGAGCATTAAGAACATGAAAGTGGTAAGTTTTGATGCGGCAACCGTCATCTATCGGCCGGCCCAAGGTTATGATCTCACGGCTCATGATCACTCGCGTGTGTACGTAAACAGCATCAGAACCGGCTTCACTACTTGTTAATCAACATTGAGTTGGGAATAACGATATGCGCTGTACTGGTAGTGGTGCAATGACAAATCGGACTGAAGCGTTTGGTTGACCAACCATGCGGCGGGTGATTCGCTAGCGGAGGCTAGCATTAGTATCGAATTAGCGCTCATCCGGATACCCGTCAGCCAACACGCGTCGCTCGCTCGTTCTTGATGCATTCCAATGCAAACTAACCGTAACTATCGCGCACACTCACACACATTACCTCCCAGAGCACGAAACGTACCGGAGTTGTAAGCAACAAACAATCACAAACAATGTGTTCGTGACGGCCTTCGGGGAAGGAAATCGCTGTAGTATCAGTCAGGCGGTGCCAATTCCACAACGATTTGCCTTGACCGAAGGTCGAAGAAAACTCTGCTGGAATTGCTTTCTGCCGATTGTTTTATCAATGCATAATGCACCCTCACAATGCAAGGCAGTATGCAAAATAAACAAGCCCTTGCAGGTAGCGATTATAGATAAATGATACATTATTTTATCACTTTAACCGGTGGATTATTTAATTAAATTTGATTAACCATTTTACACTTTACATACAAGCGGTTGACGCTTAAAATCAAGAAGTAGCAATTAATTTTAAATTACCCTAGATTACCCCAACACACAGCACAACGCCACAAGAAACTTTTCTTCGTTCGATCACTGCTGCTGTTAGGAGGGGGCTTTTAATTGCTAAAGTTTTGTTCGGTAAGCATGTGCACTGGGTTGCATACAGCGCACTAAAACAAAACAAGAAAAAATGGAAGAACCCGGCAGAAGAAAATAAAACTTTCTATTCGTCCTTATCGATTGTTGCACACCTCGATTAAAAGCCTATCGCCCATCCCATGCCCGTGTGTTACGAAGACAACGGCAGCAAACGACCTCATTCCGGAGCGCGCTGTCGACGAAATTTTGATTGAGTTTTAGTCTGGCGGGTTGAACGCTGCTCGTTGGCCAGTTCTGTTGCAGCCTGCAATGGGCAAGGATCACAGTGCACAAAAGGAAAGCGTATGAGTGTGTGTTTTGCATAAGAAAAATCATATGTTAAATCCCGCGTTCAAAAACTCCATTATGGGTGATAAAACGTGTCGGGTTGGTGTGGTTAGTCGGCAGGAGTGTGCCGCCACATCGGCTAAGGGCACTGTGCTTGCTGAAGATGGAGTAAAAAAGAATGGCCGTGGTGAGAAGGGCAGTACGCTGCAGAGTGTTGTCGAGGGACGGATACTTAATGTAACGGAAGTGTTGCCCCGCTTCGGGCGTCATGGTCGGAGGAGACGGAACAAGTTTAAGGATGTCACAGCAGAGGTAACATACAGTAGAGTTCAGAATAATAGCAGTATCATCTTAGTATTTCAACCTAGTTTATAGCTGCGATAACTTTCGAGTTAAGAGGAGATTTCTGGACGACCTCCAATTTGCTCCAGTAACCACACTAATTTTTTGTCCATACTCAATTTACAAAAGAATTGTCGGTGATATTATTTGGAACACCACTAAAAATATTACAAAGTTCAAGTTTCTCGATAGTCCTTGAAATTGGAGGACAAGAAACGATCGATAGGAACCCTTGGAGAGATTAAACAACTCAAAGCTTTTACGACAACGCGGGATATTAATGTATTGGCAGCGGGATATTGTAGACTATAGGGGGAGGCTATGGGTCAACCGAGCGCACGTTGTCCTAGGACAACTTTGTGTTGACCATTCTCTGTGAGTGAAGTTGTGATAATGTATCACTCGGAACGACATCATTGTCGGGCACATCGTCGCCATTATCGCCATCAACATCATCATCATCACAGCTATCATAGACATAGATCAAGTGTTCGGCACTGTCCTGTTCATTGTCGTCGACTACCTCAAACACCTGGGCCAGACAAACAGAATAGAAATCATGTGTTACGGGTACTAGAAGAAGTCGATTCGATGTGATTCTTAATGAAGAACCTTAATAATCAAGTTACTAATGGATTGCTCTTTCTTCTCTCTTTCCCCCGATAAACGCAGCTTGGCGATCGTAACAGAAGGCAACGCATGTGCAAGATTACTACCAAATTCGCCAACAGTGCCTCGAGAATGGTACGCTGTTCGAGGATCCCGAGTTTCCGGCGACCGCCTCCTCGCTTATGTACTCGCAGCGTCCAGACCGTCACTACGAATGGCTCCGTCCGCACGAGATCTGTGATGCCCCGGAGTTTTTCGTGGAAGGTTTCTCACGGTTCGATGTGCAACAGGGTGAACTGGGCGATTGCTGGCTGCTGGCTGCCTGTGCCAATCTGACGCAAGACCACAAGATGTTCCTGCGCGTGGTGCCGGATGATAATAGCTTCGAGGACGAGTATGCGGGTGTGTTTCACTTCCGGTTCTGGCAGTATGGCAAGTGGGTCGATGTGGTGATCGACGATCGACTACCAACGTACCGGGGACAGTTGATCTACATGCGTTCCTCGGAGCAGAACGAGTTCTGGAGTGCGCTGCTCGAGAAGGCTTACGCCAAGCTGCACGGTTCGTATGAATCTCTGCGCGGTGGCACTACCTGTGAGGCGATGGAGGACTTTACGGGTGGTGTCGCAGAAATGTACGACCTGAAGGATCAAACGCCACCGAATCTGTTCGAAATCATCGAGAAGGGCTTTAAACGTAACTCCATGTTCGGGTGCAGCATTGAGGCCGATCCGCACGTGCTGGAAGCGGAAACACCGGAAGGTTTAATTCGTGGCCATGCGTACTCCATCACGAAGATCCAGCTGGTGGACATAGAAACGCCGGGACGATCGGGCAAGATTCCGCTGATCCGGCTTCGAAATCCGTGGGGCAATGAGGCCGAATGGAATGGACCGTGGAGCGACAAGTCGGCCGAATGGCGCTACATCCCGGACGAGCAGAAGCAAGACCTGGGTCTGAACTTTGACCACGACGGAGAGTTCTGGATGTCGTACCGCGATTTTACGCGCTATTTCGATCGTATGGAAATTTGTAACTTGAGCCCGGACTCGTTGAGCGACGATGAGTTTACGCGCGGTAAGATCCGCTGGGAGATGTCCATGTTCGAGGGTGAATGGGCGCCGGGAAGTACGGCAGGCGGCTGCCGTAACTATCTCGATACGTTCTGGCACAATCCTCAGTACGTTATCCGGCTGGAAGATCCGGACGAGGATGATGCGGAGGGCAACTGTACGGTGATTATAGCGCTGTTGCAAAAGAACCGTCGTGCCCGGCGGAATATGGGTGTGGAGTGTTTAACGATCGGGTTCGCCGTGTACCGGGTGACGGAGCGCGATCTGGCGCAGAAACCGCTGAAGATGAACTTCTTCAAGTACAACGCTTCGGCGGCACGTTCGCCTGCGTTCATTAATCTGCGTGAGGTGAGCTGCCGGTTTAAGCTGCCGCCCGGTACGTACGTGATTGTGCCGTCCACGTTCGAGCCGAACGAGGAAGGTGAATTTATTATTCGCGTGTTCTCCGAAACTGCCAACAGTATGGAGGAGAACGATGATAATGTCGGCGTCGGTGACCTTGATGATCGGGTAAGTTATCCAGCGGCTCGGTTGGCAGCAGCTCCTAAAAGAAGATACCAAATATCTAATCGATTGCTTTCATCTCGCGTTTGTTTGCAGATTGCGCCCGATGTGCCCGGATATGTTCAACCGTCACCGCAACGGCAAGCCATGGAACGTCTGTTTCTGGATGTTGCCGGCGCGGATGGTGAGGTTGACTGGGTTGAGCTGAAGCGCATCCTCGATCATTCCTTCCGTGATGGTAAGTGTCCTCGCTCCGGCGTAGGTTGCATCGATTTACCTTCCCCTCTTTAGCTGTCCTTGTCTTCTCGGTAGTTTTTGCGTTCCTCTTTGCATCCTGGGGTTATTGTGTAAAGGTCGAATTAAAAAGGGAATCAAATTGTATTACGTTTTCTGCATGAGATTGGTTTATCGTTTGATGTAGAGAACATTATTAGTTAATAATTGAACTTGCACACTTCCCACGAGTAAATTGGGGTTTCGTGTGGTTAACATTATTTTTAATCTCGCTTAATACTAGTTTTAAGTTTTGGTTAAATAAGTTTGTTTGAATACGTCCAAGTTGAATACGATATCGAGTATGTAAGTACCAAATAGATGAGAGATATTCTATAGTGATTCAGTACATTCAATTTTTAGAATTGTTCAATTCCTCGCCATTACTGTCAGTACATAATGTTTGACCATTAGATAAAAATAAAAATAAAAAGTATTCTTTTAAGTCGGTTAGATTATCATATTCAATACCACAGACGTACATTGCATCAGCAGTCAGATAGTAAAATTTGTCGCTTGAAAAATTCCTCATCTTATTCAACTGAAAATGATTAAAAGATCTTTTGCATAATAATATAAAATATAGTAGGGATATATAGTATTAATATAGCAGGGATTAAATCAACTATTAAATATCGATTTGTTATTTGAATTGTCTGGAGAAAGAATACTCATTGCTTGTGATTAGATTTTGCATAAAACTTAACTCTTTTTAGTCGAGGGATTAGCCCGAATAGTATGTGATACTAGTATGCAATATCTGGAAATGTGATAACTATGCAACAGAGCCTTCTTTTTTTATTTAACAATATGACGACAGATATGGTCAACAGAGCCTTCTTCTAGAATTTAATATGTCTCTTTATATGTGTTTAATATGTCAATTAAAATCTGGGCTCTACGAGGACTTAAGTTGAAGAGCTGTAGGTTTAATCCAGTACCTTTGTATAACTTTAAAATATGCATCCAAAATAGACTAACTTTTAATCAATTCCTATCTCTATTAGTGTGAGGATTGTGCGTAACAATGTCCATCATGTCGATGGACTCAGGTTCAAGATGCAGAACGACAAAGTCACTATGTTATTAGATTTTCTCATGGATATCTCAAGATTGTGGAGTATTATTATAGATCTTACTGTTAGAATATTGTATCGCAATGCGATTCTCTCTTCAACTTATGCTAATAACTCGACACGGCTTTTTACCGGCGATGATTTAAAATATTTCTAAGAACTACAACCTATTGCAATGTTCAGTAGCCAGTCATGTACGATGGGATAATAGGAACAAATCGTTTTTAGAGAGTTTTTGAGAGAGTTTCTTGTGTTTCATGTTCATTAGTTCTTTTTATTTGTTCTCCATGTATTGTGTAGCCTTTTTATACTGTTCACTTCTTACCATTTCCATTTATCTATACTTGTTTTAATGTGTGGAGTAAGTGTTAACGTTACTCGATCTCTCTAAAATCAACCAATCGTCTATGAGATCTGTTTTATCCAGTGCGGTTTCTCATGTTGTTTGTGTTCTTTTCTTTTCCTTATTCGTTACCGCATTCGTAACTGCCATTTCGTACCATTTGCCTCGAAATTTTATATCGCCCCGAACTAACCGATCGTTTGATTTAACATTCAACACCACATTTTTAACACCATCCACAACCTACTCCCCATTCATCGATTATCTGTTACTCGTGATGTGATGTGATGTGTGTGTTGTTGTGCACCCGCGAAACTCCTTAAACTCCTTCTGCCAACTACCCCGAACATCGGATGACCATCATCGGCGTGTGCGTCCTCTAATGGCACGCAATAAATCACAAAATCACTCACATCGGCACATAACAACGATTGAAAAATGAAACCTTCGCGTCACCGGATTAATATCGACAACCGATGCTGTTGCTGCCCTTACTGCCGACCTAACCGTGGCACCTAACTCTAGATCTGCCGAAAACGAACTCACTGAACGGGCTGAACCGGCAGGCGTACGCATCGCAACAGAACGCCGAAGTTGGTGCCGGACCGGGTGGTGCGGGCGGTATCGAGGATCTGCTGAGCATGCTGCTGAACATGTGCTGCAAGGGCATCCAGGGCGATGGAGATGGCGGTGGTGGCGGCGGCGGCGGCGGCACACGTCCTTCCGGTCCGGCCAATCTGGAAAGTCAAATCCTACCGAACCAGCCGCTGCATGGTGAGAGTAACTGCATTTGTAAACCTTTTGTTTTTGTTTTTCTTTACTTTTTAATGATGGCAATGTGGCCATCTGTATGAAGTTTTGGAGGTGTCGTTTTCTTACTGGGATTAAGTATGATGAGGAGAGGGTTTCTATATGCAAAATTTGAGTGGCGCCTACAGATCGCTTAAAATGATCGATTTTTGCTTAGTGAAGTTATTTCTTATTGGCCCCGTAAAAAAACAAATATGTGTTAAAAGCTAAGAGTTATTGGGAAATGCTTGCAATGCGGACAGTGTCAAAAACTGGGACACAAAGGTTGCATCAATATACCAGCTTCCGATGTTGTTTTTTTTCCTCGGCAATTTCAGTTCAACTACTAACAATTTTGCTTTTTTGTGTGCGTGTGTGTGTATGTTTTTTTTGTGTTCCCCAAAGCAACTCTACGTCTGCTGCCGTGTGTAATTTTTTTTGCACTACCGTACTGTACTTTTTTTATCATGCACAAGGAAAACAAACTGCTGTGTCTGCTTTGTGTTTGCATTTAAATGTTTTGGTTTAAGTTTGAACTGCGATGCGAAACACTGTCAGGTGTGTAGGAAGTATTTATTGTATAGTTTGATCTAATTATAGCCCGCCTCTAGGGCGTACAGAATCGGGTTTAGGGGGAACAAAATGTTGAAGTCAGTGTAGGAGTAATTTGTGGCTGAATGCTTTATGCGAATGGATGATTACTGCGTGGGAAGCGGAATGTTTCATTTGGAAGGGTAAGCGAATTTTACCCAAGCGTGGAAGGGACTGAGAAAAACAGACAATTCGTTATGTTGAAGTTTACATTAAATATCATTAAAAATGCAGGAAACAATTATAACATTTGAAGCACGTTTTGTTAATTTTGAGTCTTCAAACTTGAGAAGAATTCTTTGGAGAAAGTAAAAAATTAAGCTGAGGTTTAGGTGTGAAAGTCTAGAACTAGATTGTAACTAACTATTTAAGCTCTTAAACTGCCAAGAAAGACAAATTGTCAAACATAATTTGAACTGCTCCCAACTGGAGAGAAGACTGTAACCCTCTTATGACGAGTTTCTTTTCATACATGTTTTGTGCATAAAGAGCCAACCAAAATCTTTTAAAAATGCTCCCTTGAATGAGCCAAACCTCGCACATTAAGAATAAAGTGGTAGAATGTTTTTAGCCGAAATCTAAGTGGCGTATAGGTCGCTAAGGTCTCATCTTCTTACAGACCAAATCTACCGATTAACGCTTGAAAGCCCTGTTCGTCGAAGGGATTCCATCTATCAAGAGACCTCTGATTAAGAATGTACATGGAAGTGGTCTCATGCACAAAAAAACCTTGGCGACAAAAGGGACATCATAATCTAAAATTCCCTGTCGTGTAAAGAGGTCTTGTTATCCCAGGGGCTCAAAAGTTCCCAGGAGTCTTTCTCAGAGTTAATCTCTTCAGCTTTCTCAAATGTCTTTTTTTTTGTATTTGTTATAAGCTGGTTGACTTAATTTATTTATGATGCGGCTTTCTGTATTCCCGGCATCCCGACATCCTCTATTGGAAGAGTCTCTCTGTTTTATAGAAACAGTTGCCAGAAGCCAAGCAATTAAAATATGACTTATAAAGCTAATCTTCAAAGATATCATATTGTGTGACTTCACCAACTTAGCACAATTTAATTAAAATGTTTTTGTTTTATAACCACAGAAATGCGGGGTAAATTGTCTAATGTAACTAAAACTCTCGTTTTCTTATCTGTATTTTTCATATTTTAAACTCAAAATTTTATCACATTTCTTTATATCAAATTACAAAACAAAATGTTCCTTAAATCGGTCAAGCGCTTCACCATCGATTTGTTTACATTTTGTTTCACTCAATTACTTTATTTTCGTGACGCACCGGTCTGTGGAATGTCCTTCCAACATTCCAGCGCGTTTGATGCTTTGCGTGCTGCTGTTGCTGTTGCTGCTGCATACGAACTGTGCTGAACAGACTGCGGCCTAGTTGTATGTTGGCAGGTAAAACCATACAAGTAGCTTCGATGCGGGTTTGATTATCATTTCGTTGACGGTTGTGTAGTGTTGTTGTAAAGATGCTTACACTGTTAAGGGTTGGGAATTAGACAAGAAAGCTAAAACAATCGCTAGAGATAGAGCGAACAAGCGCAAGCATCTTTCATTGAATGAGTGTTTGTTGAGCATGGTTGTTGATGTTGAAAATTTTTCGTTTTTTGAAATATAGATTTCCTTCGAAAAATTCGACACTTCTGCAAAGGAAATATGAACATTTCCCTCACATCATACTTTCTATTTAAATTCCTAACTTTTATTCTACTTATCACTTATCCCTAAAGCGAGATGCGTTATAATAATTTTCTTCTAGCCTTCTACAGGTCTTCTGCCCGAGCACATTTGTAGCCTGTTGTTCTAGCGACCAGCAAATCCAGCAAGTGTCCAGTACTCTCAATGCCCATCCAACTCTAGCGTGATCAATCCTTTAGTTTTCCATCCGTTTACTTAGTAGTTTTAATGGGTTTTAAGCTCTTGAGCGCATTCAGTACTAATCTACCTCTTTTTTCTCTCTCTTTCTCTTACCCACACACACACACACACACACACAAACCCAGACAACATCTCTGCCGAAGGCTTCTCGAAGGATGTGTGCCGTGCGATGGTAGCCATGCTGGATGTGGATCACACCGGAAAGCTTGGTTTCGAAGAGTTCCAGCAGCTGCTAACCGACATCGCCAAATGGAAGGCCGTATTCAAGCTGTACGATACCGAGGGTTCCGGTCGGCTAAGCCCGTTCGCGCTACGTGAAGCACTCAATTCGGCCGGCTACCATCTAAACAATCGGATCCTGAATGCGCTGGTCCATCGGTATGGGTCGCGCAGCGGTACGATACCGTTCGACGATTTTATCATGTGCGCTGTCAAGATTAAAACAATGATCGGTAAGTGGTGGAACCTCTTTCAAGTTTTCGTAATATTTAGACGAATAAAACGCGTTCCTTACTGTACACAGAAATCTTCCGCGAGCGCGACACCGACGGTACAAACACACACACACACACAAACCCAGACAACATCTCTGCCGAAGGCTTCTCGAAGGACGTGTGCCGTGCGATGGTAGCCATGCTGGATGTGGATCACACCGGAAAGCTTGGTTTCGAAGAGTTCCAGCAGCTGCTAACCGACATCGCCAAATGGAAGGCCGTATTCAAGCTGTACGATACCGAGGGTTCCGGTCGGCTAAGTCCGTTCGCGCTACGTGAAGCACTCAATTCGGCCGGCTACCATCTAAACAACCGGATCCTGAATGCGCTGGTCCATCGGTATGGGTCGCGCAGCGGTACGATACCGTTCGACGATTTTATCATGTGCGCTGTCAAGATTAAAACAATGATCGGTAAGTGGTGGAACCTCTTTCAAGTTTTCGTAATATTTAGACGAATAAAACGCGTTCCTTACTGTACACAGAAATCTTCCGCGAGCGCGACACCGACGGTACAAACCAGGCCACGTTCAGCATGGACGAATGGGTCGAGAAGACGCTTTACTCGTAAGCGCATTCGAAGCATTATCATCACTCCTGTCTTGCATTTCTACTGTCTACCCTGCGGGAACAAGCGATTTCCACTCCGTACTCGAAATTGTTGTAATTTTTGCAACTCAGTGCAGCTCGATACCACTCGAAACGAACGATGTGTTTGTTTCGTTTGTTTTTTAAGTTAATATTTTTTGTTTCTTTCATTTGTTTTTGTTTCTGTTATATTGATACAGATTGTTGTAAAAGTTAGGTTATAACTTGTGGATTTAAAAAAGCAAAAACTTAACTGATGCTACACGCGTTTGGTGTTTAAATTTTTTAACAACACTTTTAAAAACAAATTCTACGTGTCTAACACATCACAATTCGGAACGTGCACAAAAACATACACAGATAAAGTGAAACCTCGTCGTTGTATTACTATTACAGCATCAAATTGCGCCATCAGAATCGTTCATTACTTAAGTCTACGGCTACAAGCAATTGGGGGCGCAATTTCGAACAAATTTTAAATCTTTCAAATCCCCGCGCTAGGCGCTTTTGTTTTTCGGAATGCATGTAATGTCGTCGTTGGAAATTGTTTTCTTTTCTTTTTTTATATAAAAGCAAACTTTGTTAAAATAAAGTTGTATTTATGAATTATCTTTAATCGGATAGAGTGTGCGGTTTTTGTTTACTAAATGGTGACAGCGAAGTACTAGGCGTCTCCATAGACTGGGCGTCTCCATTGAGTTTTACTGATTAAGGAATTAACGATGACATAAGGAAAGGATTATGAGACTTAAAGGGAAATCCCGTAGTGTTTATTTATATTTACACAAATATTGTCAGAGGAAAATGTATCCATTTATCTATACTTGTTTTAATGTGTGGAGTAAGTGTTAACGTTACTCGATCTCTCTAAAATCAACCAATCGTCTATGAGATCTGTTTTATCCAGTGCGGTTTCTCATGTTGTTTGTGTTCTTTTCTTTTCCTTATTCGTTACCGCATTCGTAACTGCCATTTCGTACCATTTGCCTCGAAATTTTATATCGCCCCGAACTAACCGATCGTTTGATTTAACATTCAACACCACATTTTTAACACCATCCACAACCTACTCCCCATTCATCGATTATCTGTTACTCGTGATGTGATGTGATGTGTGTGTTGTTGTGCACCCGCGAAACTCCTTAAACTCCTTCTGCCAACTACCCCGATCATCGGATGACCATCATCGGATGACCATCATCGGCGTGTGCGTCGTCTAATGGCACGCAATAAATCACAAAATCACTCACATCGGCACATAACAACGATTGAAAAATGAAACCTTCGCGTCACCGGATTAATATCGACAACCGATGCTGTTGCTGCCCTTACTGCCGACCTAACCGTGGCACCTAACTCTAGATCTGCCGAAAACGAACTCACTGAACGGGCTGAACCGGCAGGCGTACGCATCGCAACAGAACGCCGAAGTTGGTGCCGGACCGGGTGGTGCGGGCGGTATCGAGGATCTGCTGAGCATGCTGCTGAACATGTGCTGCAAGGGCATCCAGGGCGATGGAGATGGCGGTGGTGGCGGCGGCGGCGGCACACGTCCTTCCGGTCCGGCCAATCTGGAAAGTCAAATCCTACCGAACCAGCCGCTGCATGGTGAGAGTAACTGCATTTGTAAACCTTTTGTTTTTGTTTTTCTTTACTTTTTAATGATGGCAATGTGGCCATCTGTATGAAGTTTTGGAGGTGTCGTTTTCTTACCGGGATTAAGTATGATGAGGAGAGGGTTTCTATATGCAAAATTTGAGTGGCGCCTACAGATCGCTTAAAATGATCGATTTTTGCTTAGTGAAGTTATTTCTTATTGGTCCCGTAAAAAAACAAATATGTGTTAAAAGCTAAGAGTTATGCGGGAATGTTTAATGTTATCAGTGCTTTGACAGCTTGCAATGCGGACAGTGTCAAAAACTGGGACACAAAGGTTGCATCAATATACCAGCTTCCGATGTTGTTTTTTTTCCTCGGCAATTTCAGTTCAACTACTAACAATTTTGCTTTTTTGAGCGCATTCAGTACTAATCTACCTCTTTTTTCTCTCTCTTTCTCTTACCCACACACACACACACACACAAACCCAGACAACATCTCTGCCGAAGGCTTCTCGAAGGACGTGTGCCGTGCGATGGTAGCCATGCTGGATGTGGATCACACCGGAAAGCTTGGTTTCGAAGAGTTCCAGCAGCTGCTAACCGACATCGCCAAATGGAAGGCCGTATTCAAGCTGTACGATACCGAGGGTTCCGGTCGGCTAAGTCCGTTCGCGCTACGTGAAGCACTCAATTCGGCCGGCTACCATCTAAACAACCGGATCCTGAATGCGCTGGTCCATCGGTATGGGTCGCGCAGCGGTACGATACCGTTCGACGATTTTATCATGTGCGCTGTCAAGATTAAAACAATGATCGGTAAGTGGTGGAACCTCTTTCAAGTTTTCGTAATATTTAGACGAATAAAACGCGTTCCTTACTGTACACAGAAATCTTCCGCGAGCGCGACACCGACGGTACAAACCAGGCCACGTTCAGCATGGACGAATGGGTCGAGAAGACGCTTTACTCGTAAGCGCATTCGAAGCATTATCATCACTCCTGTCTTGCATTTCTACTGTCTACCCTGCGGGAACAAGCGATTTCCACTCCGTACTCGAAATTGTTGTAATTTTTGCAACTCAGTGCAGCTCGATACCACTCGAAACGAACGATGTGTTTGTTTCGTTTGTTTTTTAAGTTAATATTTTTTGTTTCTTTCATTTGTTTTTGTTTCTGTTATATTGATACAGATTGTTGTAAAAGTTAGGTTATAACTTGTGGATTTAAAAAAGCAAAAACTTAACTGATGCTACACGCGTTTGGTGTTTAAATTTTTTAACAACACTTTTAAAAACAAATTCTACGTGTCTAACACATCACAATTCGGAACGTGCACAAAAACATACACAGATAAAGTGAAACCTCGTCGTTGTATTACTATTACAGCATCAAATTGCGCCATCAGAATCGTTCATTACTTAAGTCTACGGCTACAAGCAATTGGGGGCGCAATTTCGAACAAATTTTAAATCTTTCAAATCCCCGCGCTAGGCGCTTTTGTTTTTCGGAATGCATGTAATGTCGTCGTTGGAAATTGTTTTCTTTTCTTTTTTTATATAAAAGCAAACTTTGTTAAAATAAAGTTGTATTTATGAATTATCTTTAATCGGATAGAGTGTGCGGTTTTTGTTTACTAAATGGTGACAGCGAAGTACTAGGCGTCTCCATAGACTGGGCGTCTCCATTGAGTTTTACTGTTTAAGGAATTAACGATGACATAAGGAATGGATTATGAGGCTTAAAGGGAAATCCCGTAGTGTTTATTTATATTTACACAAATATTGTCAGAGGAAAATGTAAGCTAAGCTGTCATGATCACTGCCAAGGAAAATATTTAGCGCGCTCGCATAGAACATGTTTACCAGCTACCCGTCAACAGTGGGAACACATCCATTTAAAAGTTGTGGAATGCTTTAAATTAAACAAACAAAAGACATTGCCTGTCTCCCTCCTTACATAGCAAAGCGTCGCTGAAAAGCGGAACAGAATTTATCGTTCTGCACTCTGGCCCTTTTTTAAAATAATTCTTCCATTGACACATCCATCTGGTTTCGTGGGGACCACCGTTGGCTGGTGACCCGGTTGGCTGGCTGCATTGGGGATTATACTATTTATAAAACGTACAACGCCTGGCAAACAGATGTTTTGCTTGCGGTGTACACCGCTATGCGACATCATATTTAGCAAAATGAAACCTCTGCTCCACCGTTGAATCGCTTGAATCAGCGCAACCAAAGCGAAGGTTTTCGAGGTTTTTTGAATTGGCGAACTGCACGTTCAACTTAGGTCCGTTAGGAGATAAGCGTGAGATAAGGGATGGCTGCTATGTTTGCGATTACTAATTGCATTAGAAGCAAAGCGATTAGAACGATTGCTTATAAATGATAGCAAACGAATTATCACTTTCATCGTTAGCACTGGCTTAAATTACTTTTTTGCACTAATTTTCACGAAAGATCAGAGGTTCTCAGATGATTTTACAAGAATAACAATATTTTAGGCAACGGAAGCATATGATAATAGAACAACAACAGTTGATTTCAGAATGTTATACCATTTCCGGCAACGTTTTTAGATAAATATCACAATTATAGCGCTAAGAATAGCCAGTACGGTATTATTATGCACGAGAATTTTATTATTTAAACTGTGTGAAGACTGGTGTCGCTATTCTCACACTTCGCCATTCTCAGATGATATCACAATCGCAGCATAAAATTTCACGCAGTCTGTATTCGCTTTAATTCATAACCTGCCTGTATAAAAGGAGATGTAATATCTCCTTCCACTATATCCTATGCTATCACATTTTAGAGAGTTTTTCTCAGATGATATCACAATAGCAGCATACGTTTTCAGGAATGTTCTTAACTACCGTCTATAAACGGACGAATGTACTTCTCTGAAGCTGCTGTACTGGCTGCACGATATATTATGTGTAATTATTGTGATATCAACTGAGAACTACTGCCCTAAATTGTGAGAGCTTTCTGAAACCTGTTTAAAAGCATCCTTAAAACACAGTACAGTTCTTAGATGGAAGTTTGAGATTTTCAAATCAAACTTATGATGATGCTGTGTGCTGCTATTGCGATATCATCTGAGAAGTTTGCTCTAAACTGTGAGAGAATTTTCAAACTCGCCTAAAATCAAACTACAATCTCTTTTTATTAATAAACAATTTTATTTATTACTTTTAATCAAATATTCCTGCGAGGGATATCTAGATTTTCCAATCAACTTCACCATCTTTACTCCGCTATTCACTCCAAAACCCAATTACACTGCGTGTGATCTCATCAAAAGCAGTGTGTTGCTTTCCAATTTTCCTCCCGACTGAGATGTTCGGTCAACTAACTTACTCTATCGTTTTTCTTTTACTCTTGCTCCTCTTTGTACGGAGTCTGCACGATTTATGTTCGTGTGATGCGCGATGCTAGTTATCCATCGATTTATCGATAAAAATTTCAACACCTCACTACACGGGGGCAAAAAAGAAAACCTTGAATTTGACACATCGCGTACAGCAAAATAAAAATCACTCGGGGTCATAGGGCCATATGGTTGGAGTACGGTACGGAGCCACAGTTTAGTGTTAAAGGTGGCTGACCTTCACACCGAATTTTTGGTGGCCAATGTTTTCCCTTTTGCAATTAACAGATAAAGGCAACGCTGTATGCTGGATGGAAACATGTGTTCTACAGCAAAAGCAAAGCAAAACATAGGAAGGGAACATTCATCAATGTGTGAGAGTTTTGCGTTGACGCCAGTTTAAATATAGTACGCGCTTTCTGTGACGCTAGAGGACCCACGCTTTACAACTTCCTGGTGTCGAGAGGATGTGTTAAGGGAAAAGCGTTACCAGATGAGTTTCCATAACTTTATTTTCATTTCTTTAAATATGAAACCATCACCCGCTTCTTCGTTCTATTGCTACTGAAACCCGATTGTGTGGTGTGGTGTGTACTTCAAAGCGTTATTTTATTACCATAAAACACCGGCAAAGTTTTGTGCAAAAATTGGCACACATTCTTCGGCTTCAAAGACTGGGACATCAAGACGTTTTTAGGAAGGTTTTCGAGGTTTTTTGAATTGGCGAACTGCACGTTCAACTTAGGTCCGTTAGGAGATAAGCGTGAGATAAGGGATGGCTGCTATGTTTGCGATTACTAATTGCATTAGAAGCAAAGCGATTAGAACGATTGCTTATAAATGATAGCAAACGAATTATCACTTTCATCGTTAGCACTGGCTTAAATTACTTTTTTGCACTAATTTTCACGAAAGATCAGAGGTTCTCAGATGATTTTACAAGAATAACAATATTTTAGGCAACGGAAGCATATGATAATAGAACAACAACAGTTGATTTCAGAATGTTATACCATTTCCGGCAACGTTTTTAGATAAATATCACAATTATAGCGCTAAGAATAGCCAGTACGGTATTATTATGCACGAGAATTTTATTATTTAAACTGTGTGAAGACTGGTGTCGCTATTCTCACACTTCGCCATTCTCAGATGATATCACAATCGCAGCATAAAATTTCACGCAGTCTGTATTCGCTTTAATTCATAACCTGCCTGTATAAAAGGAGATGTAATATCTCCTTCCACTATATCCTATGCTATCACATTTTAGAGAGTTTTTCTCAGATGATATCACAATAGCAGCATACGTTTTCAGGAATGTTCTTAACTACCGTCTATAAACGGACGAATGTACTTCTCTGAAGCTGCTGTACTGGCTGCACGATATATTATGTGTAATTATTGTGATATCAACTGAGAACTACTGCCCTAAATTGTGAGAGCTTTCTGAAACCTGTTTAAAAGCATCCTTAAAACACAGTACAGTTCTTAGATGGAAGTTTGAGATTTTCAAATCAAACTTATGATGATGCTGTGTGCTGCTATTGCGATATCATCTGAGAAGTTTGCTCTAAACTGTGAGAGAATTTTCAAACTCGCCTAAAATCAAACTACAATCTCTTTTTATTAATAAACAATTTTATTTATTACTTTTAATCAAATATTCCTGCGAGGGATATCTAGATTTTCCAATCAACTTCACCATCTTTACTCCGCTATTCACTCCAAAACCCAATTACACTGCGTGTGATCTCATCAAAAGCAGTGTGTTGCTTTCCAATTTTCCTCCCGACTGAGATGTTCGGTCAACTAACTTACTCTATCGTTTTTCTTTTACTCTTGCTCCTCTTTGTACGGAGTCTGCACGATTTATGTTCGTGTGATGCGCGATGCTAGTTATCCATCGATTTATCGATAAAAATTTCAACACCTCACTACACCGGGGTAAAAAAGAAAACCTTGAATTTGACACATCGCGTACAGCAAAATAAAAATCACTCGGGGTCATAGGGCCATATGGTTGGAGTACGGTACGGAGCCACAGTTTAGTGTTAAAGGTGGCTGACCTTCACACCGAATTTTTGGTGGCCAATGTTTTCCCTTTTGCAATTAACAGATAAAGGCAACGCTGTATGCTGGATGGAAACATGTGTTCTACAGCAAAAGCAAAGCAAAACATAGGAAGGGAACATTCATCAATGTGTGAGAGTTTTGCGTTGACGCCAGTTTAAATATAGTACGCGCTTTCTGTGACGCTAGAGGACCCACGCTTTACAACTTCCTGGTGTCGAGAGGATGTGTTAAGGGAAAAGCGTTACCAGATGAGTTTCCATAACTTTATTTTCATTTCTTTAAATATGAAACCATCACCCGCTTCTTCGTTCTATTGCTACTGAAACCCGATTGTGTGGTGTGGTGTGTACTTCAAAGCGTTATTTTATTACCATAAAACACCGGCAAAGTTTTGTGCAAAAATTGGCACACATTCTTCGGCTTCAAAGACTGGGACATCAAGACGTTTTTAGTGGTAAAATAACAAAAAATAAAATCCAAACGAAACCCTGTACGACAATGTGTACGGACGTTGGATGGCGTCGTGTTGCATAGAAAGCGGGTTTTGTGTCACCTCTCCCTTTCGCCTGCCGGCGCCATAAAAGTCGACCCACCACTGACAAATGACGCCCGTGAACTTGGGGATTGTATTGTATTCAAAGACGACGGTAGAAGGAGAATCGGAGACGGAATTTATGACAGTCGCATGTCGCCGCATAGTTGGTTTAGTGTGCTTAGCAGTAACAGTAGCAGTAGCAGTTTCAAAATGGGGAACAATCTATTAAGTGGATAGGAAGCGATTATTAGATTTAATTGAATTGGTATAGAACGTTTAGAAGATGTAGTTAATTGGCACTCACACCGACGTATTATGTTTTTAATTGTTTTTCATTCTTTTGACATTTTTACTTACATTTTATATTAATTTTTATTTATTTCTCTTTTGCTATTAATTTTTAATTAGTTTTTTATTCATTTTAAGGGACTTGAATGAATAATGTCTTAATATGTTGACAATTATGTTTTTATTTGCATGTTTAGTGTTATCAGCAATGGTTTTACTTTTCACCAGTTGATTTCTTTCTATTTTAGTACATTTTTAATTGACTTTATAACTTTTTTGTATAAACACGTTAAGTTACGTTCAGTTGTATATCTGATAACTGTTTTAGTTAAAAACTGTTCATTAGGTAATAAGTGATATTTATTGTTAATGGTTGCTTGTATTTTTATCTTTAATTTAGTGTTATATTTACGTTACAAATTTCATTTTACATATTACATTTTAAAATTTACATTTTCATGTTTTTTTTTCTCTATTTATAGTTTTAGAAAATACATCTTTGTGTTACTTTTAATTCCTTGTTGTACTTTTTTCTTCAGTATAGGAATTTATTATTTATTTTTGGGATTTCTTAGATTCTTTTATATTCTTTTAATCCATTTTCTAACATCTAACATGCTAATTAAATAATATTTACCAATCTCTTCGACGGTCAATAGTTGATATATTATTCAGAATAAACTTTGAAAGTAATAGGGAAGCCTACCAATACTTGACATCCAAAGAAATTCAATTAGATATAGCCAAAATAAACATCAACTTGTACAGAGTTTAACAGCAATAGCTCTTTACGCATACAGCCATATAGACGGATTGAAATCAACCATTTAAGACTGTAAATCACAACTACAGAACCGCTTCCAACCGGCTAACGTTTCCACGGGGGGGGTCATTTAATCTGTACTCACTGCACGCTTGATGGGATAGTCGCATCAAACGGCTCTGGTTCTCATCATCAAAGCTACTCATTCATTTCAGACTGAAGATACCCCGAGATGAACGCACCCAAAACGTACCCAAATCAGGAACCGACTGAGAGATTACCCTCCAAAAAAACAAAGCAGGAACACACACAACTCGTTCTCTCGCCAACGAACAAACAGCGAAAGGACCAACGCGCACTCACAGAGCACCGACGAATCGCTCACCGAGCGTTTCAGTTCGCGTACGCAATCGCGCGTTCATTCAGTTCGCAAACGTACGCCGGTACGGGCGGTATTGTGCCAAAACACGCAGACCCGGACGCCAGACGGTACGGTCTGTCTCAGTCGAACGGTCGATATAGTTGTTGTGGTCGGTGTTGTGTAATTAAAGCAGCAGCAGCATCATAATGCCGGTGATAACGAGACCCAATCGGCCAAACGAGGAGCTGCTGAAGGCATCCCGTGGCCCTACCTTGATGTCCTCCGCAAGTTCACCCACGACGACAAGTAGCAGCGTTATGACGACGACACTGATCAAACCGACGCTACATCAATCTCGTACGCGCTTCCTTCCGATCGAGTTCGATCGTAATGGTGTAAGTGGATTGACGGGATAGTTCCAAAAGTGCCCGATTCGTCCCAGAAAAGAGTGTGTCAGAGCGTGTGCCAAGTGTTTGTGGTGAAGGAGTGTGTTCTGCACCGCAATTGAAGTGAACAATCTGTCACACGTTAAAGAGATTATTTGGTGTGGGATTTTATTTAATTTTAGCCTGCCTGTGTGTTGTGTGTGCTGTGTGTAGCCAATGGAAGATGGCTGCAAGTAGAGCGTAGATCAAGTACGATCGTCTGTTTAGATATTCTGTACAACACAACAAAAACGCGCTCTGTGGACGCTTGAACGTCGATTCCAACTTACAAAAACCCGAATGTATCTTGCTGTGCTGTGTACGACCTTCGCTGCTAACCGGCAAACCATGACCGGCAGGAAGTGAACGAACCTCGCGACGTACGAGCCGGGCTCCAATGATCTACAAACAAAAAAACCTTCGTAAGAATCATACGGGCGCCTCCGAAATGTTTATTCATCCAATGCCGTGCTGGTTGCGTTCGGTTTTGACCATGTGCTCCGGATACTCTGCCAGTTTTCGGGTGGTTATCATCGTGTACAGGCTTCTTGTTCTAATTGGAACCGGTTCTGTGTTCTTCGGTTCTTTTGGTTTTCGTTTATTGCGACCTTCCGCGTGGCGTTGCAAAAACAAACCCAACAAACGTGGTAGAACATCGTGGACACGCTTTATGCTTGCGGATTGTTCGTTTCCACACAATGTGACCTTTTGTGGGTTCTGGTTCTTATCAAACATTTTTTTGATTGTGTTTTGTGGTGCCGTTTAATGACTTCCTAACGAGAGTTCGTGATTTGCAAATTATGCAATGTTAGATAACACATTTAAGAGTTTTTTTATTATTAGTTTGATTCGTTATTAGGAAATCTTCGATGCAAAAAAGTACGATTTGTGTTGATACTACTTACTGAGCATTTGTATGACATTTAATTTTGACAGCTGATAGATTTCCTGTTGTGGTGCTTTACTGTGATTTGCTTAGTGCATAAAGTACGTAGCTTTCTATTATGTGACCTTTTGCCGGATGCTTATTATCAGACATTTTTGGTTTTGTGGTTGTGTTAAGGCATTACGATTCCTTGAAAGGAAGTTGGTCCAATGTCAGATAACATGTTTAAAATAGTTTGATATTGCTATTTGAACAATACTGATCAAATTCATACTTTTTATTAAATTTGAACCCAAAAACAAGTATTGTTGTGATACTATTTACTAAACATTTGTATGACATTTGACAGTTTGACGGCTCAATAGTACAAAACGTAGTTAGATGTCAGACTTGTCTGTCTCTAAATCGCCAATCTTTGGCGATCTGTTTTGTTTCGCTTTACCGACTGTCAGCACATTCATCAAACTCGTCCCATTTATCGCACCTTTAGCTTCACATAATGATGTTAATCAAGCTGTCACACACCCGGCAGTGAATGTTCCGTAGTAGTATGCGTGGTCGTCGTGTAACAGTATGATCGACTTTGTTTGTTTATTTAATTAATTCGTACCACACCAAACACCGGACCGGTGTTGAAGACTGAATCAACTCTTTGAACGGGAATTTCAATGCCGTTTGATTTTCCTACCCTGCTACTTGGACAATCCAGTGATAATAGTCGCAGTTTGATTGCAATTAGTTGTACATTAGAATTATACCGGTACGGTTGCGGAAACCTTGTAGCGGAAAATCCCAATCCAGACGTCACACTGAGTCACAATCGCCCGCGTTACAAGCCCGGTTGTAGCTTGCACAACCATAAACACTGTTGTAAACAAAGCAACAAAGCGCGAACTCTGTTGTGCTCTCGTGAATGCTTTTTATTTATGCCCGTTTAATGCTCCTCCATCCCACCGGAACTAATCGATGGAAATCATTAAGCTGCGGTGTTTTATTTTGCGCTCTTCTATTCGCGATTTCTCTTTGTGGTCGTTTGTGTACGAAGAGAGATTACATGAAGCAACAGGTTCGTTTGCATTGCTTATAAGCTAACATCTGGTTCGGGTTTGCATGTAGCTAGCGTGACTACGCTGGAAGTTACAGACAGATCGATATTTTATCCGGCACGCGTTAGATTGTGTCCGATTGTGCAACTTCCGTTCGTAAGTTCCTGTGGTAATGGATTTCTTGCCCATTTTTGGGGCTACAAAGAACCACTCTCCTCCGTTGCTTTGTTCGACAGGGTGGCGACGATGTCATATGCTGTATAATTTGATGTCTGATCCAATAAACAGTTTCTTTATCGCCGACTTGAGTTGGTGAAATGCGCTGGATCATTACCTTGCTAGACACGGTTCAAAGGCGTACAGTTATTTTGAAGCCAATTGGTGACAATGACCACAGACAACAATGACCAAACGTTTGCTCGTTTTAGTAGTTGAAGGACACTGGAGTTCTCTGTCTGCTACCAGGAAAAAAAAGTTAGGATAAATAAGCTTTTTTAACACTAAAAACTCAATCTTTTGTACTTGAACCTTTGTTTACCAAGATAAAACCTTTGTTGTTGAGCATTTTTTGTAGTTACTGACATCACTGACCTCATCCAATGTGCAGTTGTTTTGGTGTAATCGATTAGTTCGCTTACAGTGTGAAATGGAAACGATAAGAAGCGAATAAGTGTGTCATCTTAAACTGACTTTATCCATTATAAACAATGTACAAGCGTACAATGGTGAACACATGCTGCTTAATGGATGTACAGCTTAAATGGCTTTCTTTCCACCACCATTTCTTTCCTGCTGGTGTGGGTGGTCTCCTGTAGAGTGATGTGATTTTGTATTTGCAATTGCATCAGCAAAAAAAAACTGCACAGGAAAACCTCATTGTTCAAGAAAGAAACAATGAAAGTTGGAGTTTGGATGCAATAATTAGGAACATAATTATAGGAGATTTGCTATTGGAACTATAAACAAATTCTTGCACTTTTTTTTTATAGTTTAATTTAAAACTAGTTAAATTTACGACGAGATCATTCTGAGGGATCATTGAGGGATTTTCTATTATTTGTGCAATATTTTTTATATTAGTTCCTAAAATCTTTTACTTCAATGGAATTAGTTTATGGTGACGATGTCCTTACCGAAAACATGTGTTAGAATTTGACCAATAAGCTTTAGAAATCGAAGAGTCATCAAAATTTGCGGACAAAGACTTAGAACCAAGGCTAGGTGTATGTTCCTTATGGTCGTAAAGAAACTTGACGAAAAGTACTTGAAGTCACTGATTCAACGATTCGTCATCATGATGTTTCTAATGAAAAGGATTTTCAGAGTCGAATTATTTCTAACGATTTACGAGAGCACCTATAAAAGACTCTGGTATACCTCATAATCGACAGTAAAGCCTTTTATTCATGGTACGCAGTTCATACTGTGTATATGGTGGGACCTCTTCGATGTGATGTACCAGGAATCTTACATCATCCACTGTACAGTTCAACTATAGTTTCTTCTAATTCTGATCGCTTTCTTTCAATGCTATCTGGTCTAACAGGCTTATATAAACTACTTTAATACTATATTTGAACTATATAAGATTAATATACACTATAAATACACTGCAGTGACTGCAGAGTTAGACAATGTAACGAGAAATGTATGCACCAGACGCAGAAAGGTTGAATTAAATCGAGATCTTTGAATGGCCGCCAACCTGCGGATGACCCTCTGGGAACTAACCCACCTATAATTGAAAACCTAGCCCACGGAGAGAGTGTTATAAAAGTACCGATAAAAGAATGAACGAGAATCGCGCTTGCACACTGACTAGCGCCACAAGCGTTTAATGTAATTAATTTTTTCCCATTCGACCACCGGCACGCAAACACTGGCTCTGGCCACTCCCCAACATGGATGAACATGGTTATTAACGTGTCTTTCCTACCTTCTAGAGAGCTTACCCAAAGCCTGATCCGCAGCGACCGGCCTACATCCAGGACTACTACAAACTACGCACCGACTGTCTGCGAACGGCCACACTGTTTGAGGATCCCGAATTCCCAGCCGATGACAGCTCGCTACACTTCTCGTCCACGTCGGGCCGCCCGTCCCAGTACAAATGGTTGCGACCGCACGAAATCAGCCCCGATGCAGTGTTCGATGCGGATGGATTCTCACGCTTCGATATCCAGCAGGGCCTGTTGGGCGATTGTTGGTTGCTGGCGGCGGCTGCCAATCTTACCACCTTCCCGGTGCTCTTTAGCCGTGTCGTGCCGGATGACAACGATCGCATACAGGGTGGCCGGAAGGGGGTAGATTATGCGGGAATCTTTCACTTCCGATTCTGGCGCTTTGGCCACTGGTACGATGTGGTGGTGGATGATCGTCTGCCAACCATACGCGGCCAACTCGTGTACATCAAATCGTCGACGAAGCACGAGTTCTGGAGTGCGCTGCTGGAGAAAGCGTACGCCAAACTGTTCGGTTCGTACGAAGCGCTCTCGGGTGGTTCGGCCAGCGAAGCGATGGAAGACTTTACCGGCGGGCTGACCGAGGGTTACGAGATGAAGGACGCACCGGACACGCTGTTCGAGATGATCGAGAAAGGGTGCAACAACTATGCGATGTTTGCGTGCAGTATTGAGGCTGGGGCAGGCGAGATGGAGCAGGTAACACCGCAGGGACTGGTGAAGGGACATGCGTACTCGATCACCAAAGCACAGGCCGTAGACATCGAAACGCCCCGAGTTAAGGGCAAGATACAGCTGCTGCGTCTGCGTAATCCTTGGGGAAACGAGAACGAATGGAACGGTGCGTGGAGTGACAAATCGCCCGAATGGCGCTTCATCTCCGAGGACACGAAGCGCTCGATCGGACTAACGTTCGAGGTGGACGGAGAGTTCTGGATGTCTTTCCCCGACTTTCGCAAATACTTCGACCGGGTAGAAATGTGTCACCTTAGTCCGGATTGTCCTATCGCGCTGCAGGAGAGCCGCTTCGCTTGGCGTCAGTCTGCGTTCGAGGGCGAATGGGTGCTGGGCAGTACGGCGGGCGGTTGTCGCAACTATCCGGACACCTTCTGGCACAATCCACAGTACGTGATCCGGCTGGATGATCCCGATGCCGATGACAGCGAGAAGCAATGCACACTGATCGTATCGCTGATACAGAAGAATCGACGGTCGAAGCGTAACAAAGGCATCACCTGTCTTACGATCGGGTTTGCGATCTACCGGGTGGAGCCGACCGATCTGCAGCGCAAGCCACTGCCGCGTGAATTCTTCACGTCGCATCTGTCGGCCGCCAAATCGACGTTTATCAATCTGCGGGAGGTGACGTGCCGGTTTAGACTACCGCCCGGTTCGTACGTGATCATACCGTCCACGTTCGAACCGAACGAGGAGGGCGAGTTTATGATTCGGGTGTTTTCCGAGTGTGCCAGCAACATGCAGGAGAATGATAGTGCGATCGGAATCGGTAAACCGGTGGTAGGTATTCGGGGTTACGGTCGGGTTCTAGTGCGACGAATTGTGTTTTGTGTAATGAAGCATTTGGAGTTAGTTTGTATAGCACGCGATGCACGTAGATTAGAGTGTGCAGTTTTGAGGGCATGAAGACAGAAGAATGAAGATATTTTAGGCTCATAATATGCAACATTAAAAGTCGTCTCTAAGGAACTTTGTTGTCCTAATAACTCCATTCATAACCTTGTGTGTTTTAGTGGCCATTTCATTCGAAAATTATCAAGAGTATTCTTTCTTGTCAGTTTGCTGGTCAGTGCTAAGAAATTCTTGAGCATGAGCAATAACATATAAGAGATTAACTGTCTTGATGCACCAAAACTGCACACTGTTAGCTGCACGCTGCTAGAAGAATTCGTAGAAAAGTATGGTTTCCGTTGCATCAGTCTTGTAAATAACATTATCATTTCTAAGGATCCACCAATTAAACCATCTGCTGGAGTTAGTCCACAACCGTCAAAACCTTCGTCCAAAGTAAGTGTTCTTTGTGTTTGTGTGTGTATGTTTTCCCGCTTGCTAATTATTTGCACCCTTTGCATGTCCTGTCCTGTAGGTAAATTCTTGTGGACATTATCTAATGTAATATTCTGTACGTTTTAGGACACGGATCTTGGTGTAACGGACGCACAGAGAGCCACCATGGAGCGACTGTTTATAGAGGTAGCCGGCACCGACGGTGAGGTAGATTGGATGGAACTGAAGCTCGTGCTTGATCGTTGCTTCCGCGAAGACATTGCTAAGGCGTCGCGTGGTATCTCCCAAACGTATCAAACTCGTGCCGCACCGATCGAGAAGCGATCGGTCTCGGAAACGGCCACCGTACGTGAAACGATCCTGGATAGAGGTATCTGTGGTGCGTGGAGTATGCTACAGCGTCTGTTCCGTGATATTGCCGGTGGAGATAACAGTCCAGTACCGTATGCAAATGGAACCAGCGGTGAGCAGACGGAGCTAATGAGAAGTGAAAATGTTACCCAAGTTAATGGTAAGTTTTGTTTGATTGAACCTTAAAGAAGCCTTCTCCTAATATTCCATTCTTCTTCTGTGCATTCTAGCGGATCCGTCTAATCCTGGCTTTTCGAAGGATGCATGTCGCTCGATGGTTGCCATGTTGGATGAGGATGGTTCGGGAAAGCTTGGACTAACGGAGTTCCAGAAACTGTTGGCCGATATCGCCCGGTGGAAGGGTGTCTTCAAACAGCACGATAGTGATCAGAGCGGTAGGATTAGTCCGTTCGAGCTGCGGGCTGCACTACAGTCGGCTGGTTACACGCTGAACAATCACATCATTAACATGCTGATGCACCGGTACGGTTCGAAGGAGGGTGAAATCTGGTTCGATGATTTCATTACCTGCGCTGTAAAGATCCGCACCATGTTTGGTAGGTTACGGGGGCCGAAGAGGAGTTCCTTACTGTGATAAAATACTAATTAAATTCTGTTTCTTTCTTGTAGACATCTTCAAAGCACGTGACCTAAGCAATCGCAACGAAGCTCGGTTTACGCTAGAAGAATGGATCACAAAGACGATCTACTCGTAAAGCGTTTCTCCCGTATCTCAACACTGTTGGACCAGTAAGCGTGATAGAGAGGTGAGCTAAGCCAAGCTTATTCACTTGCTGTCATGCACATACAATCAATCACACCTTAATAGGATAGTAGGTAGGAGAGGTTTTACTACATGTTCTTGACTATATCTGTGTTCGGTGCGTTTCGATACTGCACATTAAAGATAATGAAATGTCTCATCTATAAGATGTTAAACAAGCTGTGCCTGCAAGCTTCAAAGTTCGTTAAATAATCCAGAAAGAACGGAAACGTTTCCCCTTGTTGTTTGCGGTAAGCGATAAGTATATAGGAGCGTTTTATTCGATGACGAGATTATAGTAAGGGTAGTCGATTAAGCATTGCGTTTTATGTCATGTTTCCAGAGCACTTTAAATGCATTTTTATGGCGTTTTTCGTTGTCTATCGTTTCCGGCAGGAGTGTCCTGATGTAAAACATCTAGAAACAAAAGGAAGGATCTTATGATTGTTTAGATAATTATGTTGCAATTTCGCTCACCAATCGCATGCCGACACTCGGCTGCACACAGCACATAATCGATCAGCTCGATCTGTGGTCGATTTAGCTCCACAACCATCCGCAGCAACTTGCACAGGATACGATTGTTTATGTTAAAGCCGGACGATCGCAGAGCTTGCCGTAATTCTCGCCGATCGAGCGTACCGCTACCATCCGTATCGTACAACCGGAATACCGTTTCCCACTGATACACATCACGCGCAATCGTACGGAACTGTTCATAGCCGATCGTATCCTGCCCGTCCGCGATTCGGCTTAGCAGCAGCGCCACGATCCTTTCCAACTCTTTCTGGTGAATTTGTTTCTCTTCGGTAGGGTGATTTTCGTGGCGATTCTTGCTTGTGCTTGATTGCATCCAGAAGCATGCACAAAGTTGTAGCACACAGGCAAAGAACGACCGCAGTGGTGAAGATCCGGTTCGTTTCGCTTTTACGGTTTGTTGATCACCCGAAGCAAAACTGCGACGAAAGAACTGTTCCCACAGAATGTCCTGCAGATAGTTCGTTTCTAGTTGCTGGTATGCGTTAGCCCGATTGTAGAAAGCATTTGCCAGCATGGCCCAGCGTGGTGTTTCGAAGAATTTACCCTGCTCAGTAACACGATCGTCTAGCGTACCGAAGCACAGGATAGCATCGTTCTCACACAGTGTGTTCCCGCGTGCGGTAAAGATACGCAGCAGATAGTCACCTTCTTCGCCCGGCTCGAACGTTGATGGAATGACAAGGTACAGTCCGGCGTCGAGCGTTAACCGGCAGCTTATCTCTCTCGCGTTGATAAAGATCGAGCCACCAACGATGGCATGATCGTGCAGCTGGAAGAACTCTTTCGGTACGGGCTTTTGGCGCAAATCTTCACTCGTTACTTTGTACACGATAAACCCAATCGTAAGGCTTGGTAGGGCATCCGCTCGGCGATACTTTTGCATGAGTGCAATCACCACACTCGAACCAGTTGTATGCTCCTGCACGTGGATTGTGTACTGAGGGTTAAGCGGGAATGTATCTAGAAAGGACACATTACCACCAGCAGTTGTGTCACGAATCCATTGACCGTCGAGAGCGCTCAATTCCCAGCGATAACGCTTGGTGTCCCGTTCCCCTGCATCGTCCTGAACGCTGTGCAGTTCCGGCGAGAGATGGCAGACCTCTAACCGGTCAAAATGTTTCATAAAGTCGTTCAGCTCAATCCAGAATTCACCATCATTTTGGAGCGTTAGCCCTATACGCTTTCGTTCGGCTGTGTTGAGGGACTTCCATTCCCGGGACTTATCGCTCCACTTCCCGTTCCATTCTACACCCGTTCCCCAAGGATTGCGCACGAGCGGTAAGCGATAAGTATATAGGAGCGTTTTATTCGATGACGAGATTATAGTAAGGGTAGTCGATTAAGCATTGCGTTTTATGTCATGTTTCCAGAGCACTTTAAATGCATTTTTATGGCGTTTTTCGTTGTCTATCGTTTCCGGCAGGAGTGTCCTGATGTAAAACATCTAGAAACAAAAGGAAGGATCTTATGATTGTTTAGATAATTATGTTGCAATTTCGCTCACCAATCGCATGCCGACACTCGGCTGCACACAGCACATAATCGATCAGCTCGATCTGTGGTCGATTTAGCTCCACAACCATCCGCAGCAACTTGCACAGGATACGATTGTTTATGTTAAAGCCGGACGATCGCAGAGCTTGCCGTAATTCTCGCCGATCGAGCGTACCGCTACCATCCGTATCGTACAACCGGAATACCGTTTCCCACTGATACACATCACGCGCAATCGTACGGAACTGTTCATAGCCGATCGTATCCTGCCCGTCCGCGATTCGGCTTAGCAGCAGCGCCACGATCCTTTCCAACTCTTTCTGGTGAATTTGTTTCTCTTCGGTAGGGTGATTTTCGTGGCGATTCTTGCTTGTGCTTGATTGCATCCAGAAGCATGCACAAAGTTGTAGCACACAGGCAAAGAACGACCGCAGTGGTGAAGATCCGGTTCGTTTCGCTTTTACGGTTTGTTGATCACCCGAAGCAAAACTGCGACGAAAGAACTGTTCCCACAGAATGTCCTGCAGATAGTTCGTTTCTAGTTGCTGGTATGCGTTAGCCCGATTGTAGAAAGCATTTGCCAGCATGGCCCAGCGTGGTGTTTCGAAGAATTTACCCTGCTCAGTAACACGATCGTCTAGCGTACCGAAGCACAGGATAGCATCGTTCTCACACAGTGTGTTCCCGCGTGCGGTAAAGATACGCAGCAGATAGTCACCTTCTTCGCCCGGCTCGAACGTTGATGGAATGACAAGGTACAGTCCGGCGTCGAGCGTTAACCGGCAGCTTATCTCTCTCGCGTTGATAAAGATCGAGCCACCGACGATGGCATGATCGTGCTGCTGGAAGAACTCTTTCGGTACGGGCTTTTGGCGCAAATCTTCACTCGTTACTTTGTACACGATAAACCCAATCGTAAGGCTTGGTAGGGCGTCCGCTCGGCGATACTTTTGCATGAGTGCAATCACCACACTCGAACCAGTTGTATGCTCCTGCACGTGGATTGTGTACTGAGGGTTGAGCGGGAATGTATCAAGAAAGGACACATTTCCACCAGCTGTTGTGTCACGAATCCATTGACCGTCGAGGGCGCTCAATTCCCAGCGATAACGCTTGGTGTCCCGTTCCCCTGCATCGTCCTGAACGCTGTGCAGTTCCGGCGAGAGATGGCAGACCTCTAACCGGTCAAAATGTTTCATAAAGTCGTTCAGCTCAATCCAGAATTCACCATCATTTTGGAGCGTTAGCCCTATACGCTTTCGTTCGGCTGTGTTGAGGGACTTCCATTCCCGGGACTTATCGCTCCACTTCCCGTTCCATTCTACGCCCGTTCCCCAAGGATTGCGCACCCGGAGTAAACGGATCTGATCGCCATCACTCACCAAACCCGCTATCATGTGCACCTTGGTGATGGAGTATGAATGTCCTCGCAGCAGACCCTCTTTGGTGGCGACGTTTTCTCCCGTTGGGTCACTCTGAAAAGCAGCAGAACATCTGTCTTTAGTTTGATCGTATTCCCGCTACCGAAAAAGCTTGATCCTTACCTTCAAATTGCACGCAAACAGCGATCCCATCTCGGAACCACTCCTCAGTATGTCCCACAGCTGTTCCTCCCTTCCCACCATCTTTTTGGGCTGATAAAACTCGGTCAACCCGCCGGTAAGATCCTGCATAGCTTCTCGTGCCGTACCACCATCGAGAGCTCCGTACGAACCGTAGAATTTTGCGTACGCTTTCTCCAACAACGCGCTCCAAAATTCATCCCCATTGCCCGACCTTCCAAACAGAAGCTTCCCATCAGCATCGGTTGGCAGTCGATCGTCGATCACAACTTCCACCCACTGGCCAAACTCCCAGAACCGAAAGTGAAAGATACCGGCATACTCGCCCTCCGAAAAGCTATTGTCCTCCGGCAGTACACGCTTGAACAGCCACGGATGAGCGGTAAGGTTAGCGGCCGCAGTCAACAGCCAGCAATCATTCAATGCACCCTGGCAGATATCCAACCGGGATGCACCGTCGACGAAGAATCGTGCCTGGGAAGAGATTTGCTTCGGTCGCTTCCATCGTACGTCCGAGATTTTGGGCATCGAAATGGAAGCGTCCGATGCGGGAAATTCCGGATCTTCGAAGAGTTGTCCACGGGTGAGACATTGCTGTTTGAGCGTGTAGAAGCTTTGATAGTTGGGCGAGGCATTGTACCGGGGCTGTTGAGAAGAATAAATAGGGAAGCTAGGTCTTTATGTCGCACGTGTTTGCTCAAGTGTTTCGATCGCTACCGTATTGTTAACTAACTCTGTCTAGAACTTTTCTAATGCAGCGTCAGATGACATCACCACTTATTATCGTTCCGGCCCTTATCTTCCGAATGTTTATTGGATACTTTTTATGGCATTTGGGGCTTTGTTTACTTGTTTGCTGTTTTTAAAATTAGTTCTTTAGACGTTTCATTGAGAACTTTCATGGGGGAAATGCGTAGGAGCTGCGGTTTTCTTATCGAAGTCTCCCGCGTTACGAGGGATAGGATGATTAAAAGAATTTGGTCAACAATTACAGTAGCTCACGCAGTACATGGTACGCATCGTGCTGTAACTTTGAAAACTTTATCAAACGATGATGATGTTTTGTTGTGGTAGATGTTTAAAACGCTCTATTAATTAGTTCTCTTCAATATGGCCTACTCCACTCGGACCTTGTCACGAACTTATGATAAATTGTTAGATACAGTCGTTGCCGTCAAATTTTAGCCCTAAGTCACCTATTTTTGTCTCGTAGTCACCAATTTTTGACAGAGCGCATCAATTTTTGACTGGAAGTAAACAATTTTTGACAGAGCGCATCAATTTTTGACTCTAAGTCATCAAATATTGTCACATTACAGTAAATTTTTTATTGTTGCATCGCAGATATGAAAAACTAACATTATTCAATGTGTGTTCAATCAAAACAAGTTCTATTTAATTCATTTAACTAATATATAATCAAATTTTGAAATTTTATTTTAGACATGTATATAGTAGGGTAACTGTAGCAGTTTTCGGCAGTGTGCCGATTTTCGTCCGATCTGCTTTGTGCCGATAGTTCGGTAGATCTCTTGTGTGTTAGCAAACTAGCGCGTAGAAAATTGGGAAGTTAGATTTTTCTGATAGACACATTGTATGTATTCAAAACAAAATATGCAAAAAAAATATTTTTTTTCACTTGTTTGGGTATTTAAATACTAAATTATATACTTTAGCACTACTATTATTTTATTCTGCTTTGATTTTCTTCAATTGTCCGTAAAAAAACTATTAAATTTGTCCTGTTTTTATTCAGAGTCAAAAATTGTTGACTTCCAGTCAAAAATTGATGCGCTCCGTCAAAAATTGGTGCCTTCGAGTCAAAAATTGGTGACTAAGAGTCAAAATTTTGCGGCAACGACTGTAAAGGAAGAGTAGGTTACTGACTGCAAAAAGGTAGACCTAATGAACACATTTACACACAGCCTCCAACCTCCATACCATACTCGAGTTCGACGCGTGTTTAAGGCTTTTAAATAGGACAGTTTGCATTAACTAGACTTTTTGAGGAGCACATATGAATCTCGGAAAGCTTCACTCAGCAATAAGTGTATATCATGCCTGTATTTACGTCTTATAAGGATTAAAAAGCATAATTTTGTATAAGCCATCTAAATAACACAAAGAAACAATGTTCCCATGGGGACGCCTAGTTCTTTGTGTAGCAGGGGTGTAGAACAAGATGTTGTTGTAGAAAAAAACCTATGAAATATTGTATTTTTCCTATTTTAGATACGAACTAATGTTTATATCCCCGTGCGCATGAGTGACTATCCAGCTACGGGTAAAAAACAAGTCAATGAAAGCCAGTAATGACAGACCTTGCGAGATCTTATAGCCAAAGGAGAAATACTCAGTGGATAATCCGATTGAGTTATTTTTATAATCAATGAAGCAAAAAACTAAGAGATAAAATATTAAAAGCATTGAAAGAGATCATGAAAAATCGATTTTGTGCTGTTTATACTGTTGAAGTCCTATTAATGAATATGATCTTTATCGCTTCAAATTCGCGTAACTCCAGTACTGTGTCACTAACAATTCTCATGAGAAATAGCCATCATATCCAATGGTTCACCCAAGGCTATTATATGAGACCAGGTGGTGGAATACAAAGCAATTTGACATTTCCCGATTTGACGTAAGTCCTCCGGAGCAGCGAGAGCTCTGGTGTCACATTTTACGGTTGATCATGTTGTTTATCTGTTGAAAGCAACAGCAAGTGCGTGATACGAGCCGATAAATTAAACTAAATATCTTTTGCGATCCGCGAAAAGTGTTGTAGTGTAACAGGAAGTGTTGCTGTGTTATTTTGTGCGTGAAACAAACTAGGAATAATGCCAAGTCCGTGTGCTGTTGCCTTCTGCAAGCATAACCATGCTGCAGCTAAAAGGCAAGGCAATATGATAACATTTTATAGATTTCCATTGCACGGAGAGGTACGGGATCAATGGATACGGTTTTGTA
>KZ062977.1:52443-74446 GCA_002091835.1 Anopheles maculatus
TATAATCAAACAAACCAACCCAGTGACCTTAAACGCTCTTCTTCAGAATATTTTAATATTCTCAAAGAAGCCATGGGCTTGCTCTTCAAAGGAACGTTTTTACCATTTTCCTGGAGGAATAAACAATGTGTCACCAATAGGAGACCAATATTTTCCCATGGGTTAGTAGTTTTCGGTTAACACGAGGAAAAAGCTGAGAGAGGCGTTTTTTGGAAGCGATTTGTAACAAACAGTAAAACGAGGTCATCCAAGCATATCACTTACGCCTACACTTTCCCAACTGGCGGAGAATGGTACCCCTCGTGAAATGCTCATCTCCGGACTGATCTTCCATGTGGGAATTATCTTCCCACGTGTGGGGTAGCATGCTTCTGATTTCTTACTGGTGGTGTGGTCCACGGAGAATTGTAAGCATGCACGCCACAGCAAACGGGTGGTAATATTTTTAAATGTAACTTCAACATCCTTTCTCTCTCTCTCTCTCGATGGCTAGCGCGTTGTTTTAATCGGTACAAATAAGGCGATCGAATGAAGGAAGGTCCACACTGCTTAAGCAAATGCGATGAATCATTTGCGAGATGGAAATGTCCCTACAAGTGGTGGATTATGTTTTAGCAGCGTAAAGACGTTTAACACAAGTTTTTGGCTAATTTGATTGTGTCATAACTATAAAAAGCATGGCTATTGCTTATAAAATAGCTTTACATGGAATCATGGATGATTATTGAGACATGGATGTGCTTTAATTTGGCATCGGTCACTTGAATTTTACTAAAACATATATTTGTAACTGACAAGAAACGCTGATAACGGATGCCGAACATGGCAACTAACCTTTCGGAATGGGTTCAATGTATCTGGAAGTTTTTTTTACACAAGCAAATTCTTTCCAAAAAGATGTTTTAATATTTTGATAATGCACAACAGTTGATAGCTTCATACCGAACCGGTTAAAGTGCCACTGCCGTCTAACCGACAAATCAAGTCAGAGGTAGCAACAGCTGCTAAACACCCCCGGTCACAAACGCTCTTTGGTCGGATGCGAGACCACAGGGCGTGTATGTTGTTACATCATACTCGGCTGGCAGTGGCAACTCTTCTACCGGCAGAACGCAGGCGGAAAACTCTCGTACCGAAAATACGATTCGTCATCGGCCACACTCGCACAGGAGACGTCCCGACCTACATTCAGACCATTTCGATTTGATCCACGGTTGTCGCAATCCTTGCGGATGGTAGGATTGACATTTTAATGTCTTTATTTTAACCGCATTTTGTGTTAATAATAGATGGTAAAGAAAGCATATTTAATTTGATTGCTTTATTCAAAATGTATAAGAGGAAACCTGAAGTTTGAAACAACAATGTTCTGTCAACTGTTTGCCATAATTACTCTTGCAAAGTAGTCTAAAAATTCTTCAAAACTATCCTGTTTTTAGACGGGATTTGATGAGATGTTGTTCCATGAACTGACAGCTAAATCGATATCAGCAACTATTGAAGAAATTTGACAATGTTATGCGAGGAAACACAGCAACGTACCTGGTATCATATGCTGAGATGTGCAATTCAACCTCCTTGACCGCTATTTTCCGAATTTCAATCTGAGTTAAAAAAAACTAATTTTAAAGTAAGAACTCGACAAGAACTCTAGAAGAATTATTTCCTGAGCACTATAGTCGATATTTCTACCAGAATATTCAACGATTGTCAAAACCAAAGAACAAAGTTAGCATCATTTACTCATCAAAGCGGCAAAATTGAGTGAAAACTTGATTTTTTTCTCCTACTTGTAGGGCTAAGTTCTTCTCCAAGTCTTCTGCTAAACCAGTTTAACAAAGATTTTTGTGTAAGCTATGAAATAATACTGAAAATTGCTAAATGCAGCATGCTTAAGTCAAAGCATCCTTAAAGATTTCAAAAAATCCATCAAGACATCATGGTGGTTCACAGTATCGAACATAAATTGGCTCCCACCAGCACCTACAACAAATAGGGCTCAATTTACTCAATTGTCAACCTGTGTGAAATAGAAAAAGGTGTGGTGTGTGATGCGTGCAACAAACTTTTCAACATTCTCATCAATCAACCGCTGCTCAAAGCTCTGTGTAGCAGAAACAACAGAAAGAGGGATGAAAGAGGCAAAAGCAACAACAGAAAACGCAGCTCCTTCCGGGGGGTGCTCTATTACGTTGAAAAGCAACAAGCGGTTAAAAACCCGACAGCACACATTATCATCCATCGTGTTTGCTGTTGTTGGTTTTTACCTTTCCCAACTTTTAGAACGCATCGTTTAGCCAACACCAACACACATGCCCGATGCACGATGCTTCCTTATTTATACTGCTCCGTGTCTATTCTATTCTTTTCCCCATTCGTTTGGGTGTGTGTACACGAGGATCGTGTGTGTGTGTGTTCACATTCGTTTTAGGCTCTTTTTGTGGGGTAATTTTCCTCATATTTTACCCAAGAACATACATTCTTACGTACCACTAGCAGCTAAATAAAATGGAAGAAGTGTAGGAATCACACTGGAGAAGAGTGCACTGCTGTTGCGCTTGATCGAATTTGAACCGGGCGAATGAACCAGGGGTTTTTTCCCCCTTAACACAAGAAGTACCACGTTCTGATGTTCTTTTCCCTCACATGTGTGTGTGTGCCGAACGGACGCCACTTGCGCACTTTTCGACCATCTTCCGGTGTGTCTATTGTGTGTCTGCCGTTTTTTTTCCCCCGAATGGAACAAACCGAAAAAGACGTCTAACGGACCGACAACGTCCGCTATCATCATCATCATCGAATGCGAAGAAACAGCGAAACGAAATCGCCTTTTCTTGAAATGGATGATAGATTCATTGAAAGCGGTGAAACGTGAGAGTGTTGAGGGGGGAAGGCAACATTTTGTTGGCGTTTAGAAACGCAAATCGCTTTGTTCTTTGGCTGACCGTTTTCCGCCGGTTTTGTCCGATTGCATAAACGTATGCTAATGTGCCTGTGGTTCATAGGGTAAATATTTCTCTTTTTGTACGTATGGGGGGCGTTAAGCAGATGGCCACACCGAGATAGACAGAGGCAGCATAAGCATTTGCCGGCTGTTAGCATCCATCGGTACGTGTCAATTATAAAAATTTTCCTGTTTCAACGCTATTTTAAATCAAATTTAATTTGAAAATATATTTGCTTGAAGCACACAGTAATATATTTATAAAGGTATTGTACTTAACAGCTGAGTACAACAATTATTAAGTATAATATTGTTTGCGTCTTATTTAATAGTTGAAAACACTCCTAAAGAACTTAAGATCTGGAAGTCCATGATCTGTTAATTAAAGGGTATTCATAGAGCAGTTACTTAGGTACAGCCTATATCATAATCAAGAATTACAAGAAGGATACTAGCATTTTACTGGAGATAATAGATTTAACTTAAACTTGAGCAAGATGATTAAGATCTTAATCCTGAGAACGATAGATTGGACTTTCCTAACTAGAGATGACAATAATAGCTCTTTTAATGGATACGAAAATCGAGGGGGCGGCCCGGTGGTAGTTGCGACAGCGGCGCCGGTCTTCACACTGCAGGACCGGGGTTCAAGTCTCATCTGGGCCGTTCCCCCATAGTGAGGTCTGACTATCCAACTATGCGGTAACAATAAGTCTAGTAAGCCAGAAATGGCAGGCATGACTTAAGAGGTCGTTAGGCCAAGAAAGAAGAAGAAGTTACTTAGGTACAGCCTATATCATAATCAAGAATTACAAGAAGGATACTAGCATTTTACTGGATTTAATAGATTTAACTTAATTTTGAGCAAGATGATTAAGATCTTAATCCTGAGAAGGTTGAAGGATAGACTTACCTAACTAGAGATGAGAATAATAGCTCTTTTAAGGGATACAAGTCAGACAAAATAGTCATCAAAATGATTCAAACAATGAAGTAATTTCTTAGGTATTCGGATTACTGATGGGAACTCCGGAGTGGATTCACGAATCCACTCCGACTCCACATGTTGAAAACCGACTCCACAGGATCCGACTCCGGAGCTTCATCCACTCCGGAGTACTCCGAGCGACTCCGGTTGCTCCATTCTACACTCCTGAGTCAATCCGGAGTTGATCCGGAGTCCGATCCAGCAGCTCAAGGATTAAGATCAATCAGACTCCGGTATCTACATCAGTTTGACCAATACTAATTCGAATATTCATTTTAAAATTAGAAGAAGTACAATCTCGATGGCAACTAGTGACTCAGTTTTACTTGCAATATTTTAATCCCTTGTATAGGATTCAAACTTCTGTGATGATTAGTTACTATTACTTATTTACGTTCCTTTTTTGGGAATTTTTGCGACTAATATTTCGTCTACTTTCTAAATAACTTTCTTGGGATTCGACTCGCTGTTTGAGACTCTGATACCTGGTGGTTAGTCTAGAATTCTTTGTCCCATTTTAGAATTTAATTCATCTTGATTAATTTATGTTTTGATGTGATCCAACTAGTACAATGTATTTGTCTCGATTGTGTAAAATGCATCATCAATTTCCATTCCAAACCTTCCCTTAAACATAGACTTATTTATTTAGGTCCATAAAACCCTTTTAATCAACGAGGCGAAACACGATAAATCATAAAAACGAGATTAATCAATAAATCCGAGATTTTTGGTGGATGCTTCTCGGGGTATGAAATGCCGCACTTTGGGCCAAATGAAGCCAGATTTGCCATTAATTATCTCACCGAGATTGGCGAGAGAACCGTGCCCTTCGGAATTAAAATATCGCTTTAAATAGTCGTTAATTAACCGTCGCTTTCAAGTGGACGGGAGCCAGTAGGTGATTACCGGTCGCCTGCAATGTGTCGGCAGCACCATGGTGCTTGCCATGCAAATTGCACAGATTCTATCATAAATTCGTTCGTCTTGTAACGCTCGTTAAATTGCGCCCCGAAGATAGATGTCCACAACTGATTCTTGCTCTCTGAATGTTCTTTCGCCGAAAATCAAAACGAAGACGTGCACATCAAACGTCCGTCGTCCCGTAAGAGAAAGAGAAGCTACGATTTCCGATGTCCCCAACACGACGACTTGTTAGCTGTTGCCCCACATCGAAGAGAGTTCGAGAGCAAGAGAAGCGCATGGCCATTTTCGCAATGACGACACAACTACACGATGCAACTCTGCTGGGCGCTGGGCACAGTGGGAGATTAGAAAACACAATAGTCGTCCTTTTGTCGTGTTTGGCTTCTTCATTCGGTACTTGAGTACTTCCCGCAGCTCACGGGCGATTCGGGTGCATCGGTTCCATTTTCCCGTAACCGTAAAGACCCGGTGCCGCTTTCGCTCTTCGGTTGCGGACCGGGTGGGTGATTGGGTGTATTGTTTTTCACCACCCGAGCAGCAATGGCTGGGTGTGAGGTTTATTTTACGACGCTATTTTCTCCTTTGACGTCAGTGGAAAACTCACGGGGTTCATGCTCATGCTAACGGTCTGTACCTGTATCGGTGTATGTGTGTGTAAGTGGGTGGTGTTGTGGGGGATATGATCCTGCTATTTAGAAACCGCATGTGAGAACGAGAGCAAACGGTGTTGAGCAGCGAGAGCGCTTTTGGTCGTTTTTGTGTGTTTTGGCTCGGCTGTATAAAACGATCGCGTTAACTTTATTGTTTGAAAGTAGCGCTATCTCTGTTTTTCGCTTCCTATCATGCACACATACACGTGTCCGTACGTACTGTGGATAACTATGGTTGAATTGAGGATGGATCGTACGGTGTTTCCTTCGTCCACAAGAGCAGGTTTTGCTGCACCGCTTGTTTGACGTTTGAACCGCAAAAATTTCCAACAGAAACTAAGCTTTTTCATAGTCGGGAGGATGCTACCGGAGGGTATGACGTCAAATACGGGTTGGGTTGGTCAGCAGGTAAGCGTCCCAATGCTCTACTACTACTCAACAAGCGGCGCCTGGGTAGCTCAGCAGTTTTGATTGAGTTAAGCAAACGCGTAGAGTTGTGTTCGTTTCCCCGGGCCAAGTCGGAAATGGCAGGTGTTGGTTGGGAACGTGTCTGTATGTGTGTTGTTTGGGCTTTTGAGTTTTTGGCAAAGAGTAGCGGCATTTGCAACAATTTATTAATTGGGTTTCAACAAATTACGACCATTACGACGAGGTTGCAGCAATTAGCGACTGTAAAGTATCGATGAAGAGATATTTAGTGTTTTATCCGATGGCAATTCATCGGTGTTGTGTCTTGCTGCAGAAGTCCTCCACTTACGGTCTAACAGTTGAATATCCCGGTCATTTTGGCTGACACGTCATGACGACTTCATGATTGTGATCTTCAAATTCTTTTGTAATTCTTCCAATATTCCTCCAAACACACGAGACTTCAAAATTCTTCTTAACATCTTGCTCTGGAACGAAGAAGAAGAGATATTCGTGAATTACGGAGAGAGTTCTCAAAAGACTAGCAGTCCTGCTAATGATTTACGCAGATAGGCGATTGCACCTTTGAAGTCGTAAAGTCTTCACCTATCTGGAGTCAAAAGTCTGCAAAGACAACAACATAGTACAGCCTGAGGAAACATATCCACTCAAAATCGCTAAGGTAAAGATGGATGGAAGCTAGGTCTGTCCAGAACATGCAGAGTTCCAGTGCTCGCATACGTCTCTGAGACATGAACTCTGTCCAAAACTGATGAAACCCTCTTAGTCGCGTGTTGAAGTATAGTGGAGGACACGAGCTCTACGATCTGTACGGTGACCTCACCATCGTACAGCAAATTAGACTCACCAGGCTCTCAGGTAAGACCCACCCGTAAAGTCCATTTAGGCTGTCCACATGAGCATGTTTGGTGCAGGAGGCTTGATGTTTGGACCCGCCAGAACGTTCAGGATATTGGATTAGCAGACGCCGGCGCTAGACCGTGAGCGGTATCGAGGATTGATGCAGAAGGTCAAGACTCCACAGACCGTCGAAAGGTGTTTTGAGTGAGCGGTTAGAAGCTAGCAACTTCTCACGTAGCTCAACATTGTTGCCGGTACTGATTTTTGATCCAGCATAATAATAAAACAACAGTGTACTTCCGGCTGCACATTTCGATTGCCTCTGAGTCTTACTTCGAAAAGTGGACGAAAAACAGAAAATGGCTCAATAAAACAAAAAGCTACATTACAACTGACCTCGTACTCTCCAACCAAAAACCATAGTAGCGTCACACATGAAGGATTATCCCCTGCAAGTGTGTATGCGCGCTTTTTATGTGAGCCTCAATTGACCTCGTACCTTATATCACCAATAAGTTGCGCCCTATTTCCTTGTTTCTCGATTAAAACAGAGGCGTGCAGAAAAAAAGGTTAAACAAAATGGAAGACGAGTAGCCGGCCATGCCCATCAATATCACCATCATCATTCAACGCCTAGTTTCGATTCGCCACATACGCCTATCGGCGCTATTTCCTGTTGCGCGCTAGTGTGTGTGTGTGTATGCAACAGTGTGATTATTTGTGTCTTCGCGTTTCATGTGCCTACTGCCGAAACAGTGTTGAAGGATTTTTTTTTCGTGTTTTATTTCCCTTCTGTCCCACGAAGGGCAATCTCACACCTAGTGCGCTGCACGTTCCCTGCAGCGTTAGTTTACTACTTTTTCGTTATTTTGGGGCATATGTAGAGATTAATTTGCCACCGTCGAGAGACAGAAGAGAAAGAGAGAGGAAGAATTACCACGGTCAGTCGAAAAAAAATGAGGCCAATCTACCGACAACAGCGAGTTTATGTGTGTGATGTGCACCCTGTGGTGGTGTTTGCTTCTTCATTTATTTTGATCGGCATCATACTGACGAAGAAGTGGAACACGTGGATCTGAATAGGAAGCTCCTGCAGTGGGTCACAGTAGAAGGAGAGCAAAAAAAATAAAGCGTGCTACTGGAAAGACAGACGGAGTCGGATCAGCATAAGTAATTAATCTTTATGACCTCTCCGTGCCTTTTCTCTGTGTGGAGCTCTGGTGTGTGTGTGTGTGCTTGTTGAGGCCGAAATGATCGACATTGTCGCGCGCGTGCAACAATGTGTGCGGGAGCTTCATTGACTGGTGACTCTGAGCCAGAAACATAAAAGGGAAAGGTCATTGTACGATAGTAAAACACAGTAGTCTAGTTCTCATTTTCTGAAGAATAGGCACAAACGGAAAGAAAGGCCCACTTACAGGGGTTTCAGGTTGAATTAGCGATGGTTGAACAATTTTGAGATACAGGGTTTAACAGGCCAATTTGCGATTGCAACGTAGTTTTTCCAAGGCATCCAAGTGTATTTCATTTTCGGTTGAGTATTTCTATTCCTTCTATATGAACTTCCATTCCGTCCATATGATTTTCAACACGTCACATTTGGTTTGCTGTAGATTTTTCACCGGCATCTCGTTTGAAGTGTCAAATCAAATCCGACAGAAATGTAAACAAACAAGAAGAAGAAGAAAACATACAAGCTCTGAGGACGGTACTATTATTTTAAAACAGCAAATTATTTTGAATCAGTGATTGGAGACATTGAAATTGTTGTGTAAAAATTAGTTTAATACTTAAATTTCATTCCACATAGCATAACACACCGTTTTATTGGGTTATACGTAAACATGGGATGTTTAAACCACCTAATTGCATACATTTTTGAATTTTTGGAGAATAAACCGCTCATACTTCAATGAATGAAATGTTTTCTTATACATATTGCAGTTTAAAGTATAGCTAAATTCTCACACTTTCGAAACATGTATGATTTTCTTAAACAAATGCGTTAAAAGGCATTTAAAAATAATTTTGAAAAAATGATACAATTTTCGATCAGGCGCGTTCAAAAACCCCGGTGAAAAAATTACAGCCCATCAAATGTGACGTGTTGAAAATCATATGGATGGAATGGAAGTTCATATGAAAGGAATAGAAATACTCAACCGAAAATGAAATACACTTGGATACCTTGGAAAAACTACGTTGCGATCGCGAATTGGCCTGTTAAACCCTGTAATGAAACTTTAGTTAGAAAAATACAAATTTTAGTCAGGTTCTGTCAAACATTTTTGCATTCATACAGTGTTTAAACCCAAACAAATAAACAAATACCATAGTATTTGATAATAGACATACGACTTTGACATATTAGTCGTTAAACGCATCACAAACTTACAGCATTTTTGGAAAAATAAATATGCTAAAAACTTAGATAACGAATTTAGTATAAAGAAAACTACGCAAAACTTTTATTTAGTATTTTTGTTTTTAGTTTTCTTGTCGAGCATTTGCACGTGTCAATATTTTAACTTTAGTTCAAAAACAAAACAATAAATTTCGATGGTTGTAACTAGTTTTGGCCGTAAGTTTTTATGGAGAGCTAATAACTTTTCAATCGCAAAATGTCAAAACACTTAAAAAAGACTTGACAGATGTCATCAGAGACCTTATTTTCGGATAAAAGTGGAAGAGCTTGCCTTCATAGACTCTTTACAAGTTGATATAGTTTCTTTATGAGTCATTTATGCAGTGAAATATTATGTTACGTTATTACTGAAGGTCCATTTGTTTTGAAATTTCACATTTTGCTATATAATGTATAGAAATGCCAGAAAAAATCTTCAAAACTATGGACTCTAACTCACCTCATCCTGGAAAGAGTCAAGAAATGTCTTAAACTGTGCTAAAAATATCTTCTCGAAAACCCTGTAAAACAGAAAACTCGACTCCAAGAGGCAAACGAAGCAATAGGGCGTTTGTTTCTGGCTGTTGTAATATGTAGCTTGTTTTCGATTTTGATTAAACTCTCGATTTCGATTGCTTTTGTATGATGAAAATGTGTCCTCCGACCAGGGGTTTCCCACTGAGTCACTATTATTCTCCATTTTACTTCCCGCCGATCATTGTGTGGCGATGATGAAGTTGTTTGTGCGCGCTGCCCTCTTCCGCCTTTAATCATAATTATGTGTTCGATATTAATTATAATGCCCTTATTGCTTCGATCGCTTCGAGAGCTGCTTTATTTATCGTACTAACAAACCGCTCCCAAGCAACAACTACAAAAAAACACACAGGGGAGGCGAGCGTTGTGAAAGTCGCCTTTTGCTAGGAAGGAGCACCAAAACAGCCCGCGTCGCGTTATCTGTTGTACGCGCGCGTGTTTTTTTCTCTTTTCTTGTTGAATTGCGTAAGCAACGTGTTCTCCTCCAGCCTTCTACTAGCGATGGCGTGTTTATACGAGACCCAGCGGCCTTGTCGATCCGATAAAATCGCGACTAATGTAAAATAAACAAGCTGCCTGCTACCAAATCGAGCTACAGAAAGAGGCCGCCTCGACAGGTCACAATTATTCGGAGCCCCGGGAAAGAGAGCGAAAGAAAGTTGTTCGGGATGAATCTGGTAGGCTGATAATCGTCTCTTTTAAGTTACAAGAAATGTATAAAGTATGCAACGGGTACAATAAAATCGGGAACCTCCTCCACCTTCATGCTTCATAATAGCGCCTTTACACACATTGACAAAATAATACAAAACCTCGCCCTTGGAAGCTCTCGCACATTTAGAGCACAACACGAACAACAGGCACGTTTTGTTGTGTACCAAATGCCGGGCGCCACCGTTTGTGTGCTTTATAAACGGACGGTGAAAAAATAAATAAACCAAACGGAAACACCACAAGCAGCGTGTTCTGTTTAGCTTTCGCTTGGTTGTGGCCGGTCGCCGCACGTTTTGAAGTGCAACACACAACCGGCCCGGGGACTGCAAAAAAGTGCATCGGCGATAAACAAATGGAGATGTTGGCGGGTGTGTGTATATGTTGCTCCAAGGTGGTAATGTTATCAAACTTACAATGTGTTATTATGAGTTCGAACCAATCAACCCAAGCTCGGTTTGAAGTGGTTTTTGGAACTTGATTTGTACAAATGTAAATGCAGCTTTGGACACGGTTTGACTGTTTGGCATTGGTGTTTTGATTTGTATACAACATGCATTTGTAAACATTGGTGTTCTCAATCAGCAAGAAGGCGAGAACGTGTTAAAATTGAGATAAAAACACTGCTCTAGAAGTAAATTAATTTCCAGTATATTTAAGGGGAGGCGGCCCGGTGGTGTATCCGATAGCGGCGCCGGTATTCACACGGCAGGACCTCGTAGATACTCGCAGAATCATTGTTTTGTGTCTGTTTATATTTTTAACCAGTGTCCCAGTGCCTACCTTAATCTCTTCTTTCCTGGCCTGCTCGTAGGGAGCACGTCTATAAGACAGGGCCTCCCATCCAATTCGGTTCCAGAAAACTCGGTCCATTCCCGGCTGCATCCGATCTTCCGCAGGTCTGACTCCACTTGATCCATCCAACGCCTCGTGCCGAACGGGTCGCTTCCTGGCAGGGCATGAGTCCGGCATCGTCATCACGTGCCCCAACCAGCGTATCCTTCCGGCTTTGGCAACCGTCAGGATGTCTGCATCGTCAAATAGCTCAGCTAGGTCGTGGTTCATTCTCCTTCTCCACACGCCCTGCTCGCACACACCGCCAAAGATAGTCCGCAGCACCCGCCGCTCGAAAATGGCGAGTGCATTGGCGTCCTCCGCCAGCATAGTCCAGGACTCGTGCCCGTAGAGGACTACCGGCCGTATTAGTGTGCGATATATGGTGCATTTCGTGCGTTGTTGAAGTGTTCTGGATCTCGGGAATTTGTGGAGCCCGTAGTAGGCACGATTCCCCTGAACAATGCGCCTTCGGATTTCTACGTTGTTATCCGAAGTTACGATTCGTGCCAAGGTAGCAAAACTCCTCTACTACCTCGAGATCGCCACCGTCAACTAATACTCTGCTTCCGAGACGTGCTCTATCACGGTCAGAGCCTCCGGCAAGCAGGTACTTGGTCTTCGTCGCATTGATCCTCAACCTTAATAACCATTTCGAATCTCACGTGAACTCCATACATATTAGCACGTAATTAAGGAGCATTTTCATGTCTAAAATCGCCATTTTTTTTACAAAATGGTTGCGATGGCTTTCCTTTTTTTTCCCTTCTGAACCCCATTTACTCAGCCAGGACCACGTCATTATGGTCCAAAAAAACGTGAAACAACATAAAAGGCGTTCCGCAAAAGAAATGTTCCCGACGCAAGTGATGTCGACACGTCCCTCTTTATCCTCGCCGCTTTCAGCAACTTTCTTGCTCGTCGGTAACGATGAGTGGAACTGTAGAGCGCACAGCCAGTGGCCATTGATTTATGGTCATTCGCAAACCTTTTGGCACCCGTATTTCATTTCGATAGCGTACAGTTGTTTTCCTGTTCCACAAAATGCGTTCTAGCGTTCCTATGTACACCCTAGTGGCAACATATCACGCTTTATCGTTACGAGGTTGTGCTATAACCGTGTAGAGCAACAACAAAAAATCCCGGTGTGTTTCATAATTTATGACTTACTACACAGCCAAATGTTGGTTGTGGGTTGGTGGGTGGCGCTTTATTTTTTGTTGCTCTCTCCTGCCCATTTTAGCTATCGATGGTGTCGAGTCGAGATCAAGAACCGAAAAATCCATTTAACCGGATTGGGAACAAATCATAACGCAAAAGAAAACAACAAAAACTGGTGTTATGAAATAGAATACAGTGTGTGATATGCAAATCAGGGAGAGAAACACACCTCTGGTGCTTTGTTGACGATTTTGTGACATATTTTTCCTTTGAAGTTGGTTTTAACATTGAAGTTTCATTTATATTTGGACATTATAAGCTTATATCTTGGGTTCCCCTGTATCAGAAAATTTTTCCCAATGTATTGCGAGAGTAAGATCTAGATAAGATTCGAACTCGAGACAGTTGTTGTTGGTTGGGACGTGCGTTACCTGTGGCTCTATTTAACTCATCAGTCCCACTTGCGTTCCAGTGTCAATATAAATCAATCGGAATGGAAGACTCTTGCGATTATAAGTGCAATGAGAAAGATATTCTTATTAGTGATCATTAATTTAAATAATATCCTTCTATTTACGAAAATACGAATAGACTCCGATGGAAAAACGCTTAAAACAGATAACAAACAGGTTTCCTTCCCAACAAATGATTTGCTACACTGCATTAATACATTGATTTACCATTAAGAGGTGAAATATTAATCGTCATTGGTTCCACCATATCAATTTCCTAGTCACCTAGCGCCGTTTGGTTTTTGCAACCTTTTTCTAACCTGTTTCTAAGCGTCCACCGCAACAGGTTAGGTCACTTTGTTTACCTGTTCTCGACGTAACCACCGAAGTTCACCGCTCAATAGAAACGAGGTACAAAAATAGCGACAACTTGCCCGAGCCTCCGCCCTAGAACGACGGGGAAGCCATGCTAGAGAAGTGTTCGCTGCAGGCTTTTAGATGCTGCTGCTGCTGCGGTCAACCGCATCCATACCCAACCCAGAGCAAAACCGATGCAACAACCGATGGGGGGATGGTTACACCCGTGTGTCGCCAGGAAAGATGCTCTGGCCGCGTGAACACACGATTTCCTTGCGCAAGCGCCACCGTAGTCGCGTAATGGAAGCACGCGTGGGGTGGTTTTTTTTGTACGCGTGGATCTCAAGTTTCCAATGTTTCTTTCCAGCCGGCGGGCGAGAGAAGAACTCCATTAACGCGGTCGCTTGTTCGTTTACGATGCGTTATGTGAGCCTGTGTTTTCGTACGCTTATTTCAATTCTGTTCATTTTGTGTGCCTGTGTTGCAGCTATGCTTCTCGGTGCAAAGAAATCGCTTCGCTTGTATGCCGCTACCTGACGCAAGCAAGAAGTGAAGAGCTTGTGTTACCTCGGACCTACCAAAGTTGGCCAAAATTTACTGTGCCATGCTCACAGCTAAGGGTTTTTTTTGCGAGCCTTGATGTACAGTTTTCAATCCAGTTATTGCTTTATTGCTTTGGCGTGGCTTATAATCTACCCAGCTCGGCGGTCCGCCCAAACCCACCAACAGGGTGGCGACAGTGCCGGGCCTTAACAGCCAGCCCACGTTCTGGAGCTGCCACAGTAGCCAAAAGAAGTCTAGACGTGTCCATGTTCAGCTTGAATGCGCTATTTCTAGGAATCGCATAATAAGACCATCCAATTCAGTGCGCCCCGCGCCAGCTTATGTTGGCTGGATAAGAGACCGCCAAGACATGACGCGACCACTCGCTGCCACTGCATACACCAACCTTAAGGCGCAGGTGCTATTACCGCGTGCTACGCAATCGTATCGCTCCCGAAGTAAATCGCGTCGTAAATAGCTCTACACTTGGGCCAGTTTTTAATGGCTCATTAAGAGGGCTTTCGGCTTTGCGAAACCGTTGAAGAAAAGCTCATCCTCCAGGGCTTCTGGAATGGTGAGATGAATTGTTCCCGCTATTAAAAGCGTCGCATCTTCAAATAAATCTGTCGTTTGCCTCGTTCCCTCACCTTTTTGTGCGTCACTCTGCTCTTCTTAAGCTATTAAATAATGTATAAGCGAATAAAGAAGACGGAGTGCGACCATACCGTAGCTAAACAACAAACCCTCCAGTGTCTGTATGTTTGGTGAGAAGAACTTGCAAAGCGTAACACCGGGCCACCGTATATTGTGGACACACCGGTGTACGAATCACTGATGGCCGTGTGGCCGAGCGTGCAAGCAGGTTAGCATAACTTTTCCATTTAGTGGGAAACTTTCTCCACGATAAACAATTTCACTTTCACAGCTGATGCTACTGGTACATCTTGTGTGTTTGTGTTATATTTTTATCGTGCATTTTTTTGTTTTTGGGCTCCGTTACAATCTATATCGAACCAACTGTCAATAGTGCGCGGCATCGTTTTTACGGGCTTGCACGATACATTAGTGTCTTGTTATTCAAGTTTTCTTTTTTATTTTTATTGATTAATTAATTAATTTTTGTAATTAAAATATGTTTTCATTATCGAACAGCTTGAAAAGTTGTCAGCCACTTTGTTGCTGGCCAGATTCAATCCAGTTTGTATTTTAGCCAGCAACATTTCTATTCACCTTGGTCGTTTGATGACGTTCCTGATAGAATTCTCCATTCCAAAATCGACATCGATGACTCGAGTAGTTCTGGATTTTACAATTGATAATTATTCATAGTTTAAATAAAAGATCTAGAAACAATTTAAGGCAGAACAGCAACACAAAAACATCAAAGTTTTGATATTGATGTATCAAAACAAAAACAAACACACGTTTGACGTTTGGTGGATGTCAATGTTATCCATGTTGCCATCAACTTCCATTGACCAGCCATGCCGAAAGTTGACGAGCCACCAAGTGGTCAGCAATATCATTTAATAATACCCTAAGTTGTCAACCAGTTTGCATCGAACTGTCAAATCTGACAGCCTTCGCTTTGAAAGCAAATATGGCGTATATTATTGAATTATTATTGACCATCTTCCATCTCTCCTGTACCAAAAAATCGTTCAGTTTGAAACGACTGTCAAAATATCATTTGACGGTTAAAATTTGACATTCAAGCAAAACAATATTTGACGACGAATGTTGTGTACCTCGGAACGCTTGTGTTTTTGGCTAACATGATACACTCGTGATGTTGCTAAAATATTCATAAAGCCATAAGAAAAACTCATAAATATAAATTAATATTTTGCAATAACACTACAATATCAAAACCACAACCATTTACAATTAACTTTTACATCACTGTACATCGTTATGGCAGTTGTAAATAAAGCATTAACGTACACTTGCTTCTTCTCCACGTTCTTTTTTTTCAACTAACCTAAAGTTCGCTTCTAATCCAAGCGCATATCCCCCCGGAGTTACGTTACACAAGAAAGTGCGCGATTAAGGAAGGCAAAAACCCATTAGTTGCGAATAATTGAATATTCTACCCAACTACGAGTGGTTACTTCGCTACTACTGTTGGTGGTAGCTTTCAGGCAAAGCGCACGCTAGTCGCCGACGTTGGTTTTTCGGTCATGTTCTTTACCGGAAAGTGGTGTTCGCTCCCAGGTTCTGCTCACTTCCTTTCGCCTAATGTAACACCGGCGGGAGGAAAAATAAAAACCCGGAGAAGCTGCTACTCTTCTGCCTGTGTAAGTGTTTGTGGTGCGTGCATTAGTGCAAGAAAGTTTGAAAGCATCAAGGGGGGATTTGGTGGGATGGGTAGCAAGAGGTAAGAGACCAAGGGGAAAGCAATGTACCATTTGAAGTTCAACATCAGTTGAAAACATCAAAGGGCGCACGGTGGAAATCGTTTAACCAATCGACAGAAGGAGAGTTTTGCGGAAGTGCTCACGTCATTCTGTCTTGCGCGCGTCCTCAGTGTAATGCCTCAAAACATATGACGTTAAGTGGGGTCGTGACGGACGCAGGCTTGACTGAGACAGGAACACTACGAAGCATACAGACGAGAGAAGTCGAAAGCACTTCACAACACTTAGGGCACCATCTTTCCATCCATCCGTGGTTGTTAATTCCATCAATCTAGTTTTTCCAGTTTATATATACACACATACATTTTTCTTTTAGTTTTCCGTCCCTTTTCCGGTGACAGTTTGCCGGCGGGCTATGGCCGCCGGTCGACCTGCGTGGTAGAGGCAAAAAAGAAAACGAGTTACTAATTGATAGCACCGATTCCCTCAGCATGCCATCTTCGACAACTTTTTCTCAGTGAATTTTCACCTGCCATTATAAGTGTAAACCCCCCGGGGTGTAGTTGTGAGCACTCGGGGAGCGAATGATTAAAAATTCGTAACACGTACAGAAGGAAACGGAAAGGCGTAAAAACGCAAACTGTCTCTTGCGGAACTCTAGTTTGCGAAGGAAATGTACAAATAGAAACATATCCGCGGAGGTAACAGCAGCGCGCAGGCAACGGTCGAGATAAGTGGTTGTGTAAATTGATAAACATTGGTGTTGATGGCGCTATTTATTAGGTCGAGAGGAAAAATCGATCGGTGGAAAAGAAACGAACAAAAAATGGACGCGTGACGGACGTACCGGAAGCGGATGAAGAGAGTGTTTGCAATGAGAGTAGAAAATAGGTCCACCTGAACCCTGTGCCTGTGTTGTTTGGTTTGACTTTTTCTTCTGTTTCCGTTTTGTTTATTTATTCAGTTGCACAATGTTTTTTTTTTGTTACCATTTGGCCGTACCAGTTACTATCATACATTATTAATGCAGTAACTGTAGCTATTTAATCGCTTACTAATGTCTTAACAAATGTTGCAGTTTTTACTCATTTTATCTTATCGTGAACACATTTTCTCGTCAAAGGAATGTGATGTTATATGAATTGGTATAAAAAAACGAAATAAAGAAGCGGTTGAATATCTGCTAATATTTATTTAAGAACATTGCTAATTATTAATTCTTCTTCATCACAACATTTTCATTTCGTTCCCGAAAATCCCTTCCAAATTTGAATATTAAATGCTTTTCTGCTAATGATTAATTTTCCTAGGAAAATTTCTTTGCCGGTTTCCGCTATCCTGGAAGAACCAATCAGTGAGAAACTTTCTTTTTAACAATCTTCATCAAGAAATCCTTTTTCCTGCTCGATGTAGGTCGACTGTGGCATCCGTCATTCGGCTCATTATTTCGGTGCAATAATGAAAAAGTTCTGCCCTCAAACTCCTTTTTGTTTTGTAGGTTAAAAATCAATGAAGCATCAAATTTAGATTATACTTTTACTTACTACCGATACGTCTTAATATTTGCACTCCTTTTTCTTTACCCCGTTACCAAAAGGTACTTGACCTGCTCGCGTCGATACAAATTATTTATTCCGCCTTGTGCAATCAAGCATCGATCGAAGTTGCTCTACCTTTCTTGCCTGGTTTTGCTAACCGGCAGAGCGGGGTTCAACCTCCATCCCACACACAGTCTCTGTCGATGTTATTGAATGAGTTTGTTGAAGCAACAGAGAGAGACAGAAAGAGAGTAACAGCTCATTTGGTTGCTAAATTTGAATAAAACGGATCTCAATTTCTTCTTCGTTGAGGTACAGGAGACCCAAGTCTTTATAGCATCCAACTTTAGCTACTTTATTCGTGGAGAAAATATTAAGCCACAGCGTATATACGGAAATGACCTTCCCGTGGGATGTACCGCGTGGGACACTTAAACCTAGACATAATTCCAACCGAAAATTCGTACTTACTCCAAATACGGCATCTTCGACATTGGTGCTCGTTTTTGGCCGGAACAATAACTGGCAAGTCTACATAGGGGGCTACAGTAACAGGTCGTCCTAGCGAATGTACACCTTTCGCACCGCTCTCCCGAAGAAGTATTCGTTGGCGAAAGGCGTGTCCCAAGTGATGCAAGACGCGTGGGACTTTCCACGAAAGCACACCGAATATGGTCAGTAGATCTAAAAATTGGTCATGGCTTTTTGTAGCGCAATAGTTGTGTGTGTGGCGCCCTGCTATATTGTACTATAGCTATATCTACTACCGGTGGAGATGAGTTTGGTGTTCTTGGAGGGCGAAAAAACGTGACCAAAGCAAAGAGCGCCTGGAGACGCCATTTTTCTTTTGTTGAGGATTATCTGGTGTACTATCTTGCAGCCGCTGGGTGGGGGGGAAAAAACAGATAATGGTTTTCATTCGTCCGCCAAGCACTTGATGAGCCGCCACCCGGTGATATTGCCGAAAAGTTGACCTTGCCCAGCGTCTACCGAACGCGCTCCAGAGTTTCACGGGGATGCTATCAGAAACGTGCCTTCCTCTTTTATAACGCTAACGGGACCTGACTTCCGTTCCGGTTCCCTTCAACCTGCCGGGGTGCTGTGGGGTTGAGCAGATGAAGTCGTGCAAAAACAAAACACACACCGAAAAAGGGAACAAAACCCGAAACGGATAAGCTTTCGCGAATGAACTTCTTCTCTTGGGTTGGTTTGTTGCAAGTACGCACGTGGGTCAAGTGAAGTAGGAAAAAACAGATAGCGAGTTATGTATTTTTTTCGCCTCTTTGTTTGTCTAACATGCACCAGTTCCATTTTTCATCGTACACCGAGAAGATGAATCGTTGGGTCAGTGCAGTAGGTGACGTTGGCGTACGGAGCGTGGCTTCGATATTGCAGGCGTCGGTCGAGATATTCCGTTTGTGGAGCTTGCTTTTTTTTCGACGAAGGTGGCGTTTGGAGATCTTGACGCTCCCATTTTTGTGTGCCTCATCGGCTGCTTCTTCGCTGCCGCAATGACTCAATACAATAATTTACAGATAATAAATGATTATAGAGCACGTGAACAGAAGCTTTTTTTCGCGATGGAAATTGTTTTATAGGTTACAATTGCTTGAAAGCACAACCGAGAAGAGAAATTGTAATTGCTACGTTTGAACATAGTGTTTAATGTAATATTGAATTTTGTATAGCTTTAACTGTATGATAATATGCTCACTAAATGCAGAGATATATATTCCAGATAGATATCCTACGTTCGATCCACTACGTACTATAAAATCCTTAGCTACCTAGAAAATCGTCACCATAGAACTAGAACTTTACCCAGGCAAAAACACAAAAACCTCCAAGGACAACGAAAAACCACACACACTCCGGCATCCAAAGTGGGGTTGTGGTTTTCTCGCAAATTGCCATCGTAATCGTCAACATGCCGCGCCCATTTATAGAGTCACCAGTAGCGCGCGCGGTCGAAAGTGCCTTGCGAATGGCTTAAATTTAGCGAAATAAAAACATAACTTCCATCTGCTACCTACACCCGGATCGAGCGAGCCGCGGGCCCGTTGGGCGACGCTATTTTAGTGCTCGACAAATTCAAAGCAAGCATTCGCCCTCTTTCGTTGTCGATTCGCGTCGTTGTTGGAATTTTTCGCAAGTCGTCAGATGTTTGGGGCAAAGGGTTCGAGCAGAGTAGAGTGTGCGAGAAGTTGGGTTGTTTCGATGGTTCCATATGGAGGCAATTTTCCGATGGATGTTGAGAAAAACAACGACCAAAGCAATTCATGTTTTGGCTGCTCGTTACGTGAGAAAACTAAACACTGCTTGATCGTCTGTAGCTGTTAGTTAGAGGAACGGTTATAAACACACTTACGAAACATGTGATACACTAATAATTTGCTTGATATTTTAAAAATCCAGTCACAGGAGGTTTCTCTCCGCAACGATTTCAAAGATCAGATACGATCGCACGACGTGTGGTGTATCGAGCAGGTCACTTACCTTCTGCACTGTTTGCTAGATTGCATCTAGGGTCGTTAAAACTAGTACTGTATCTTCAAATTGATTTGTCCTTTAGCTTGATGGGAGCTCAATATTAAAGTGAATAATTCATTAATGATAAATTGATGATACTGTTTGGCCCACTATTGCCCCAAGTAGACCAATGATAGTAAACGCTGCATTGCCTACCTTACTATTAACCCTATCAACCGCAACAGTCTATGTACCACCTATCTGTTGTGCCACCCAAGAACGTGTGTTTATTTTCAATAGTTGTTTTTATTTGACAGTGTCGTCGTCGTGACTTGGCTGGCTGGCTGGCTACCGTTGGGTAGTGGGATTTTCTTACCTAGAAGAGCAATGGAATGTCGGCACTGCTGCACGTCTGTCGCACTATAGTGGGGGTTCGTTCTAGGTGGCCCCGTGGCAGCTCATGGCCATTCTGCGGCAAAGGAGGCCACTATGACCCATAAATTCTTCTAGTTTTTCCACTCCACCACAATGTGTGGGTAGTGAAGGGAAAATTTCACTAATTAAAATTTTCCTTCATCGAGCTGCGTGTCTAGATTTTTGTGTTCTTTTCTACTAAAGCGGGGGGTTACAGTAAAGGGTAGTTTTATGTAGCACTACCGAGTTGATTGTTACCCGTTTCTTCCGGTTATGAAAAAGAAGGTTCGTGTGTGTGTCCTTGAGAAAATTAGCACACATCGAACCGGTTCGCATATCGTGCCGGTTTCGCTTGAAGCTTATGTCGCAGTATCTAGCTTCATACTGTGGCACAGTTTAAGCAGTCGTCTAAGGGTGGAACAGAACGGAGTTGTTCATTTATCTTGCTCCGGGGAAAGAAATTCTCCCCTGGTTTGTGTTTGTTTTTGCCGTCGCCATGAGGGCGTCTTCCGACGAATATGCGCCATTCTACAGCGTCATTGCAGATAAAATCGGATGCTGGTAGATCGTAATCAACCCTCTCGTTCGAATCTACTTCTATTCCCTAACACTTTGTGGCTCTCATTTCCAATTCAATTGCTCTTCGAACAAGAGCTGGAGCATCGGGTTTTCTCCCTTGAAGATTGGCTTTACTAGGTTTTTGCATTTTGGTTTGCCAGATTAAAGGAGAGTACAGCTCAGGAACTATGCTCTGATTAGAACAGAACTTCTATGACTAGCCTAAACTTATCTGGTTTTACCTGTCACCGGAACTCCTCTTTCGGCGACAGGTCGTTGAACGAACCACTTGGTTAAAAAAAAAAGTTCACTGAACTAATCACAAACTCCACCTGTGACTGCCGACCGAGAGAGTAGTGGATGGAGAATTTCGAGAGGAAGTTGTACAGACATCAATCCATCAAAACGCTTGTCATACGGTGGTGGCGGCGTCCGGGATCGACGAACGTCTGTCAATTCTCGCTCGGTCTGCATGATACGGAGCGAGCAGCAGAGGGGAGTTAATTTCATGTTTAGAAACAACAAAGAAATAATTTAAAAAGAGAAAGAAGGAGAGAGCCGGTTCTGCGACAGATTGCGAATTGCTGACTCATCCATCCGTTCAACGCACAGAAAGTCTCACACTATGTGTGTGGATGAGTCCACCACCAACTTCAACTTCAAATCCAATTCCAGTCCAAGCCTCTGTCGGTTTCCTTTTCACTCGACTCGCCGACATCATACGCGTCTCGCTTTATTTCACGGCCAATACGACCCGACAGAGCAGCGCACAGTCACAAAAACAGCCGTCGTGCAGTCTGGGTCACATCAAGTTGTTGTCACTCGGCGGATCACTACTCTTCCAACTGACATTGAAATGGGAAAGAGAGATATTATAGTACTCGTTTTTT
>KZ062977.1:75014-88942 GCA_002091835.1 Anopheles maculatus
AAAAAAGTTCACTGAACTAATCACAAACTCCACCTGTGACTGCCGACCGAGAGAGTAGTGGATGGAGAATTTCGAGAGGAAGTTGTACAGACATCAATCCATCAAAACGCTTGTCATACGGTGGTGGCGGCGTCCGGGATCGACGAACGTCTGTCAATTCTCGCTCGGTCTGCATGATACGGAGCGAGCAGCAGAGGGGAGTTAATTTCATGTTTAGAAACAACAAAGAAATAATTTAAAAAGAGAAAGAAGGAGAGAGCCGGTTCTGCGACAGATTGCGAATTGCTGACTCATCCATCCGTTCAACGCACAGAAAGTCTCACACTATGTGTGTGGACGAGTCCACCACCAACTTCAACTTCAAATCCAATTCCAGTCCAAGCCTCTGTCGGTTTCCTTTTCACTCGACTCGCCGACATCATACGCGTCTCGCTTTATTTCACGGCCAATACGACCCGACAGAGCAGCGCACAGTCACAAAAACAGCCGTCGTGCAGTCTGGGTCACATCAAGTTGTTGTCACTCGGCGGATCACTACTCTTCCAACTGACATTGAAATGGGAAAGAGAGATATTATAGTACTCGTTTTTTTTTTGGAGCGAGAATTCAACTAGGCTAAAGGATAGGAGGCGTCGCAGTATGCAAGTTCCAGTGCCTCAACAACACCACCATTTTATGTGTGTGCACATTGTGTGAGCACTGGACAAAGCTTATTGATCGCAATGTTGTTGTGTACAGTCGTGCCACGTTCGACCTAGGGACACACTACGCTTGGTGTTTGTTCTGCGTGTAGTTAGTGGTGTCTTGCCAATCGAAGGGCAGACAGGTCTTAATTAGTCTCTGTTGGAATGGAGCGGCATAGATTCCAAACGCTTGCTGCTCATGCTTAAAATATACCATATGGTTCTATCGCCCTACCGATGGGTTAATGTTATTTTTATTGCGGCTCTTTCGGTAGTCCTGCATTGACTTATAATAGTACTTATCTAACAAATTTGTGTCAACTGTTTCGTTTTGACATAATCAGTTATTTAGCTTAATGGATTTCACTTCAAGAGTGTCAGATGATTTACCGAGAACATCACTGTCAATAAAGTATGATGTTCTAGAATTGGCAGGACATTCCCTTAAATGTGATAGAATCAGTAGATGCTCTATAAAAAGTAGTTAATTTTCAAAATAATTTGCTTGAAACTTAAAGTCTACGACTTGAGCTATTCATTATTATCTCAATGCCCGTTTAAATCATGTCAACTCTCTAATCTCTTCCTTAAAACACTTTCTACACTCACTCCATCCGGAGTGATTAAAGCTTTCATCATTTTCGATTACTAACAACATCCCCAATTTCGCGGAGGTGATTTACACAGGTGTCCATTTCAATCATAAATCAATCACCAATCGCTTCTCTGATATGCGCGGCGGTGTCCCGTGCTGTATTTTCATCTTCTCCGGCCGCTTGTGTTTTCGTACACTTTGTTTCATTTGCTGTGAGCGCACTGTTCACTCTAGTGCTCGGCGGAATCGATTGGCTTTCCGAACATGGTGTTTCGATCACAGCACCGTACCATGACTGCTGGCTGCCGGGGTCTGGTTTTGGTGAATTATTAATTACTTCGAAAACTTTGACTTACCCCGTTCGTTTGCTCTTACATACCGCCACCGAACCGTGAACCAAATCGAACGTATACGCCCCACACACAACGTGAAGCTCGCTCGAAAAGCAAACAACGACCATCACCACCACCACCGCTACACCAGTTAGAGTCAGTTTATTTAAGCACAGGAAAATCGATCGACATTCGATCATCATGACCGTTGGGAGGATTTGCCCTGTTAGGTGAAGAAACCGGGTGGTAGTTCGTTTTATCTAATAGAAATTTCATGCTATTACCGTGTACGGCAGTAGGACCTGCTCCAGGACCTGCTCCATGGATGAGCTTTTGTCACCTTGATGAGCATGTGAGAGAGTAAGAACGATAGATATCAATATATAGCAGGAGCAGCAGGGTTGGAAGATTATCTAACGTTCCGAAAGCATAGAGACGACCTGCCTGCTACTAATCCTCTCCGGGCTTCAATCCTTTACCCACCTTTACCCACCATGCGGAGGGCCCGGGGTTCGTCGCGTAATCCAATCAGTTTGCTTACCGACAGAAGCAGCCACATTTAATCTTGTGCCGCTGAAAAGCCCTTCCGATAGCAATGTGAAGTTTCCCCTGTCAGTGTTTGCACTGTGTGTGTGTGTGTGCATAGGGTGTGTGTTCACTGAAATGAAACGGCCTCGATTCGATTCAACTCGGCTGCATTCTCATCTGCCTTGATATACGGCGAATGTTTTACCGTGCTGCTGACGCCCTACCGCACTAAGTAGCAGAGGCAGAGTAGCGTTACATGGCGTTACGCTTGACACAACTTCCAAAACAGCTGGAATAAGCGAAAATGGCAAACGTACACACGTAAAGCTGGAGCCAAGCGGAGACACAGACCCCGTTGACACTGAAGGCGTGCGATGGTCACACTTGCCTGGGTGCCAACTGGTCGCCTCTGTCGGGTATTTTCCAGCATTTTCATGTGTACCGTTCTTTACAACCAAGCCGATTATCGGTAGCACAAACATCATCTGCGTGGTTTCGTGTTTCAAGTGTTTTATTTTTGCTACCATTGCTGCTCTCTTCATTTATTTTTTGCGAAAGCTCAGTCTAGTTGCAGAAGAAGATGTTCTTATCGCCGTGATGTCTGACGCTTCCTGTGCGAAATAGAATTTAATCCAATCACATGCCTTTAGGCTTTCAATAGGCAATCATGCGTTTGTGTGTATATGCTAGCGCGCGTAATGTGATTAAAAGCTTCGTTGGAAAGTGTGGATAGGTTTTAATATTTTAGAAGAATCACAATGACACTTGAGCGCGTTTTATTTCGCTCAATCAAACCAGCATGAATCCTACAATTGATATTAAAGACATCTCCACTATTGCCTCATACCATATTTGGGCCTGTTTATATCTCAAAATATTTGAAATCGAACGAGTCCTCGAGACTGGTGACTGTAATCAATTGTAGTGACATTTATGGCGAGGATTCCTGGAAACATAATCCTTATGTCTATACATTTGTACCAAAAAAAAAAAAATCTGATGATTTCCCCATTATTTTAACGATTGATTTACCCTGTGCTTGATGGGAAAAGCCTGCTCATCATAAATATTTAAACACAATCATTTATAAAAATCAGTCGCTTAACCTACTTTTTTGCTACCATTCGCGTCGAATCGTCTGCATCACGCTATAGTTTCATGTTGATTGAAAATCACCAGACCACATGAATCTTTAATGCCAGAAGCCATAAAAAATGCTCCAAAATATTAAATCCATTTCCTTGAACTCATTGCGCGTGGTCGGCGCATCCCATTTTTTTTTTTTGGTGTGCCACTCGTTCTGCCGTCATTTGTTTTTAATTTGCAGCAATTATTTACCGGTAGTGAATTACGCACCGAAGAAGAAGCGTAACGCTTCATAACGCGTATTTTGTCCGGTGCTTCTGGTTGGCCTTGGAAGTTGCGAGGATGGTGGCCATAAACACCAAAATCGACACGCGAAAAACCCAACCGAATGTGTGTGTCCCTAGGTCGATACCGAACGGACGAAGGCAGAGATACGCTTGAGTAATCAAGGCTCTCTCGGAAGCGTAAATTTTTCCTGCAAACACACCGACCGGCTCCGTTTCGCTTCCATTGCTGAGCTGTTGTGTTGTGTCAGGTACGCCCGCGTGCGTCTGTGTGGAGCTGTTTTCGGGCCGAAAGTTTTGTCCACATCCACATGGGTGTGTTATATTTTTAGGACCGAAAATAGAACCTTAATTTCGTGTTTCATCCTGCGCCTATAGCTAGAAGTTCATTTGCGTGCGTTTGTGTGTGGGGAGAAGGAAGTTCTTGGAATGCACACCCGAGCATGGTTTGTGTGGGGCTTTTAAGACGCTCTAAACCCCTTAACGGTTACTTACGGTTACGCACAGAACTTCTGTACGCTGGAAGGAATGTTTCCGTATCGACGAGCGTAGTAAATTAAATCCCACTAAACACTGTCTGCATGTGCGTGTTGCCATGGCAGCAACGTTGCCTTTGATGTCAGATAGCTCCGGCTGTCAGAAAGATATGATGCCCCCAGATCGAACTATCCTAATATTGATCGCTCTCCGGCCTGTGTTTGTGTGGCGCGCTGAGAACTCGATCCTAAACCGAATCATTCGAACAGGCTTTTCACGTCAATTAGCGTCAAAATGTCGACCACAGCGCCAGGGCGAGCACCACACGGTGGTGTGATGATGTAGAGTTGGCAGCAGTGAAAGTCCGTGCGTAGAAGTTGACGTAGCTTCTTCGTCTGCTTTTGCTGTTGCTGCTGTCAAGATACATATCACTGGCGTTAATTAATGTGACGTTGAGAGGTGAGATGAGGTGCTTTTAGGTGCAATGTGTGAAGAAACTAGTGAGGTGAAGAGTGCTAATCAAGTTTCGGTTCGATAATCAAACGGGGTGTACAAAATCGAAGCTATTTCAGCTGACATTTCATCGGATGGTTGGATCGATCTGTGACACCTTTCTGGCTGGCTTTTGTGCATGTGTATGTTAGTTCTAGACCTTTTATTTGCTGCAATCGGGATCTAAAGGCTATTAAGTAGTTAGTTCTAAGTAACTCTATGATAGCTAGAACTTCAAGCTGTTTGATAGGTTGAATGAATAACTTTTTCTCTCAAAATTTATGGAAAAAGGAAACAAACTTTTAGTCTACATTAATTTAGTCTTAAATATACAAAAATCTTCCCTTACCTCAACAGAAATCTGCTACAATCAGCAAAAACCAGTCAGCTTTATCTTCCTCTAGCAATTCCATTCTATTCTATATGTTTCCCACCATTGACCTTATCGAATACTAATTGCGTTTCCTTTTCCGCTTTCGTTTCCCCACAGAATCGTATCCGGACATCGGAGCCGTTGTCTATCACCGTGCCGTGGCTCGTGCGTCATCATCATCATCGTCATTGGGAAAGTCCTTCTTAATTGCAAGTAGGCAATTGCGCGCTTGCGGTCCGGTATGGTCAGGACGAGACCCGTCTGTAACGCCGTCCGAAGCACCGGAACACTTACCCCCGCTCGAGAAGAAACACACAGCATTTCGCAAGCGCAAGTTCCCGGTGGATAAACGAGCGAGTCTGTCAAAGGTTACGGACGGATCGGGGACGGACAAAGTAAATGTGACGACAGCCGGCATTAGTTCCCACTGGGAGTGTAGCGTGGAGGATAACAGACGTTTCGCCGAAGGTTGTTCTCGATGTTGAATGGGCAGCAAAAGGATAAGCTGGGAGAGGTCCCATTATCATGTTCTTAAGCCTTCAGCCCTTGCGGCGATTGCATGACGGCGAGGTTCTGTTCAATAATCGATTGGAATCACCGCCTCCTCCTGCCTTTCCTTCGGAGGTCATCATCGTTGCTGGAAGTTCATTATTCAGACGGGGATGAGCTTTTGCTGCGCGTCCCGGCAACAAATACAAATCTCGTTCCTTGCCGATCCTTGGGGGGATTCTCGCGTGACGGTTTGCAGGTGTTGTTAGGGAGTTTTTCGCTTTATGGAGAGAAAGATTTAGTTTCTATTTCATTGTATAGATATTACGACACCGAAAATGGACGTAAATGTCGATGTCGTGTGTAGAAGTGACGGAATAGTAGAATGTGTAATTAATCGCTTGTCTACTGTTTCGTTTCATCTTCTAAGTGACTTCAGTGACTTGTTTTGCTTTTAAAATTAAGTAAATATAGTAAACAATGAAACCATTTTTACTAACATGGTCGAATTTTCTATCCTCCAACCTACAGATGGTGTGAAGATCAGTGCACCGTACGTATGTGTGTGACCTTCTGAAGCTTGTCTGGCAGAGCTGGTTCGAACCTTCCTTGGCGACAGCCAGAAGCCACGGACCCGCAGCTACGCGCACACGTGTACGAGCGTTGGCGCGGGTGTGTGTATGCGTGCGTAGTAAGAATGGAAAAATATTTGGTGCAATCGAGGAAGCAGAAAACCGTCACCACCATCACCACTATCACCCCTACAACTAACAGCCAAAGGCAGCAGCAACAGCAGCAACGCCAACAACATTACTGAGGTCCCCAACTTCCACAGGTCCCGGGGATACTTGGCAAAGCATTTTCCGGAACCGTGTCCGGATGGTCGATTGTTTTGGCCAGTGGCAATTCCAGTAACAAGTGTGTGAGTGCGTGTGTGTGTGTTCATGTGTATATCCGTGTGTCTCCGTCAAAGGCCACAGTGGTTTCTCCGTGCGGGATGTACCTGTGCAACGGATGAGCATTTAAGGAAGTGCATCTAAAAAAATCTCAGAACCCCACCAAGCACAAGTGTCTGCGAGTGTTTTGGGTTGCGGTGCGATTGATTGTGATGTGATGTTCTGGGAGGTAAGGTGAAGTGTCCAAGAGAAGAAGGAAAGAGAAAAACCCGGAAACGGCCGAACGAGTGCAGTGTCCACACAAAGGTAGCTGTGTACGTGGTGTGTCTGTGTGTGTGTGTGTGCGTGCGTATGTATTGGTTCCTTTCCGGAAGGAGACAAATAGCGCCGGTGTAGTAACCCACGTAATAGGAATAGCAGTAGAAAACAGCAGGTGGCAACCCCGGATCTAGCGGCAAATCATTACGACCATGTCGGCCACGATGAGAACCACCCTGCAGACGGTGCCGGAGTCGCTGCCGGCCGATCACATCACCAACAGTGGCGCCCCGGTACAGTGTGCCGCCCAGATGGAACCGAAATCGCACTCGCACAGCAACTCGGCCGGCAACAAATCGATCCGCTCGTCCACCAGCCGGGTAAGTGTTATTTTGCACCATTTCACATCTTCGAAAAGTCCCATACAATCATTTCTGGCTTACTGGTTGGGATATCACCGTCTTCGTTCGATGTGGTGCCATGTATATGCTGTCAGAAATGCTGTGGAAATGCTGTCAACCGACAAACCGTATACGTCTTCTAAATGTGCTTTCGGGGATTTCGGGTTGTGTCTGGGAAAAGCGAAATCAAGTTTATGATGTGAAGTAGCAATTCTTGCTTTAAATAATCAATGTCGATGTTACTGTACAACCATGTCTGCTGTCAATATGTCAAACTGTTGTCTTTTTTTATGTCCAGCAATGGGGTGGTGTTGGTACTGCTTTTGGCTGTTTGGAACAGAGTTATTATATGAGAATTGTATTTTGATTGAAAATTGGCCATCAGTTAAAAATGAGGTCAAATTAAATTAAATTAAGATTATCGTGTACTCCCGTAGAATCTAACTGCACTCTGTCACGTAATTGAAAATGGGGATGCACGTCAAACGGTAATGAAGTTCCAGTTCTTCTTCAAACAAACTTCCATGCATCGATGTGGATTGAATTATAGATGTAAGAAAAGTAAATGCAAGATATGTCCTAGCCCCTAGGAGGTAAACCGTTCGAATGGTGTATGTTCAATCAACAAACTCTCTCCACAAGGAAACGGCAATCAATCTTGAACCGCGATTCTCTTTTTTGCCGTGCTGTGGCTTGTCTGTTGAGATGAGCCTCAGTTGTACGGTAAACCAAAAACTGTTGCTTACGTCATTGGAGTAGAACGATGCGCGAATCAGTCGAAAAAGGATTGGCAAAAGTAGGAATGCTGTCTCCTTAGCACTGGGATATGCACGATAAACTGAGTGAACTGTTTTCTTTTTTTGGGAAGCACAATTTCACTTATCCACAAAGCCTTGCTTTGAGTGCATTTCTGCCATTCCAACGATGTCGTTTTATCGTATCAACCGGAAACGTATGCCGAGAGGCGTATGTCTTACTTTTCTTGGTCGACATTTACGCCGCGCACCGGGTGGTGGCACTGTAGAGCTGATAAAATCAATAATGCATAAGTGGCACCTGACTCTGCTGTGTGCTTCGTTTTCGATGTTGAACATTTGAGGATTCGGCTTTCCGAATTTTATAAGTGTAAAAGATGTCTAACGTTATAAGGTTATGGAGCAGTTACTGGTAGTTGGAAAAAGAAATTTCGAATTGACAAGTATCAAACCGATTCGTGAGGATATCTCTCAAATTCTAACGACCGACAGTAGTCGTTGTTTTTCATGATAAAAATCACCCAGAGAAGCGTTACGTTCAGTATTCTGATTAGCCGTAACAAATGGCAAATCATCACATTTTGGAATTCTCTATTTACGATCTACGTTCTTTTCATAGAGCTACAGGACATCCTCATCCAAGGGAAAACCACATCCTTATTTATAGGGATGTCCCTTTAGTCTGAAAAAATAAGCTCCGACATAACACTAACGGCGACGACTCCACTGCAGTGCTACTGGTCACAGTCCTGTTCACCAGCTGCACGTGTGTGACCTTCTTCACCGGTGCTACATATTTCATCTGCACGAGTTACAAACGAGTTACATTCCGAAGGCAGACACCCGATGGGCGAAGCGCTCGGTTCCGTTTACGCTCGGTCGGAACATCCTTCAGTAAAACGTACGACCGTTGCGTGGTGATTTCATAAATTTATTTACACTCTCCTTCTGCCATATCAGCTTCTGCCCATCACAAACTCCGTTGGTTACTCGTACAACAATCCTCATCATCGCGACTTTAGACGTGAGCACACTATGCAACATATTTACTATTCTTGTTAGAAATTAATTCCCATTTGTCCTGTCCTGCTATGTGCCCGGCAGGGTGCGGTTTCCAGGAATGGCAAACTCTTTTTCACTTGCTCCCGTCCATCATGTTCCGCTATCGAGGTTCTCGCTTTCACGGTGCACTCCATTGCTTTTACGCCCACTTAAGCACTCTTAGGGTGGTGCGCTCATTAAATATGCATCTTAAATGAGTTGCGCCTGTCGCGTGATGATGATGTTAATGATGATGACGGTGATGAAAATGTGGAGAAATCCTTCCGGTTGGCGATGGATGTTTGTGTTGTGTTGTGCCCGAAGGTATTATTGTCCGATTTACTGCTGCTGCTCCCCCCGCCCAAAAAACCATTGGCGGTTGTGTAACTTCAAGGGCATACGGTGGTAATGGGAAGGATAAAATAGAAACCCTCGAGACCGGGCAAAAAACTCGGATAAAATGGAAAGCGAAGTATCACTTCGTCGTACCGCGTTACGGCGAGCATACGACGTTACGAGTGCAAATTCTTCTCCCTTAACGACATTTGAGATATGGGAATATGTAGAAAGCCGTGTTCTTCAGGCAAGAGAGTATCCTTTCCGAGCTAGACGAGCAATTCTTGAGGAGGCTTTAAGGGGGGAAAAAAAGGGGGGAACCTCGTGTAGCATCACCGGCCGAGACTGACTGACGTCGGTGTAGAGATATGGCACCAGCGCACGCATATGAGTTGTTCCTTGAAGTGGATGTGGCTGTACTCTAGTTGTAATCGAGCCGCATCCTTCTTTTTAAGGATGGGTGTGGCTGTCAGTGGTTTTAAAAAATGGTCTTCAAACCATCGTTCCATCCGGTTATAGACAGAGGAGACATCCATTTCACTTGCAAATTACAACCGGTAGAGACAATAAATCGACCAAGGCGTGTGCCGCACATAACAGTCCGATAATGGAAGATTGCATAAGTCTTTTCTAGCGCTATGCTAGCTATAATTGTGTTTTAATACCAAGAAGTATATTCTTCTGCATCTCAAAAAGAATATAGAAAAGTAGAAATGTCGTCTTTTTACACCGCAACTTCGACAAAACAAAAGTTGGGAAAAAAACTTTTATTTTCGTCTCGGAAGCTAACCTACTCTTGACAACTCCTGAGGCCAGCCGGATGAGTTGCAAATAATTTTTGTTTCAAGTATCGCTACTTGAACTTTTAACCACACAAAAAAAGGAAACCTTACCACTTTTTTGTATCGTTGTCGTTGGTGGTATGAAAAGGGTTCCTTACCACAAAACATTCTCCTGCTCTTGAACTCCTCGCGCCCAGTCATCTGTTGGGTCTGGAAGCTTTTTGGATGAAGTAATTTACCCGCGAGCAAGTAAAAAGGTAACAGTTTCCTCCCAAATACACACGCCCTTCCTCAAAAACAGGGGGCTATGGTATACTTGGAAGGACACGAAACGAGAAAAGAGTAAGCATTCGTGGAAAATCGAAAGCACACAATCATCTCTTCAAAAATCAGGCTCAGAGGATTCTTTCGCATTTCGCTCTTTTTTTAAGTTTCTGCACAATTTGCAAGAAATTCATAATGTTGTACCGAAGTGGAGTGTGCTGCTTGGGGAAGGATTTATGAGAGCTAATTGGAGATTTTTGATTAAAGGATTTTTTTAGTGTATTTTGCATTCGTTGAGCAACCTGGTTCGTTGTTTTAAGAAATAGAAAAGAGAATTATTTTACACAGAAACGAAAACTTAAAAAGGATTACAAATGCTGAATATAGAAATGTTTTGTTTCATGTTGGTTAGTGATCTAAGTTATGTAGCTCAAAGTACATAAGACCTTCGAGTGATCCTTCCTTCAGTTTACTTCGAAATATCCAGGAAACTCCTTTCTAGAGAACTCGTGCAATATACTACTTTATTGTGTCCTTGACGCACACGCCCAGAATTATGCAATTTATTATTTTAATGTCGCAAATGAGGGAATTTCTGGAAGGACCAATATTTGCATACTTCCAGGCGCTTCCAGACGCAGGAAATTTTTACCATCTTTAACAAAAAAAACAACAGCTTTCTTGCAACAAACATTATTACCGTGCTACACAGATGCTACGAGAATTAGGCAGAACATTTACATCGTGTCAGCTTGCCACGTCTTCGGCACGTACACAGAGATCTCTCAGTAACCTCGCCCCGAAAAACTGTCCACACTTTTAGCATTGCGTTTTCCCGGTTGATGATGATGCATCGCGCGAGCTCTCTCACCTTGAAAAATCCCGATTGAACACAACTCGCAAACATCACAGCACACGCGTGCTAGGGAAGATGTTCCCGGTAATGTTCGCTACTCACGTTCGAAAATATTTGTTTTCTTGTCCTCCGCTAAAACCAACCACACTCCAACCTGGGTTCTTGTAGGTCTTGTATGTGTGTGTGTGTTTTTGTTCGCAGTAAGTATATTCGTTCGCTTCATTTGGCATGTTGTGTATGCTGCTGCTGCTGCTGCTACTACTCTACACCATCCTGCTGGTACACAGCTAGGTTGTTGGATTTTTGCGGAGGCTATTTATAAAACTTGGTGTTCCCTGTCGCTTTTCACTCTACTGCAACAACCCTCGGGTTCTTCCGCGAGACATTTTTAACATCGTGATCTGGTGTTGTGTGTGTGTGAGTTTTTTTTTTTTTGACAGAACCTGTCATTGAATTTCGCCTACATCTCCGATCATGTTGTCGTTCGGTGCAGAGAATTTGCGTTCGGTATTTTTATGTGCTTTAAACGTCTCGCGGACAGGAAAATATGCCAGGCATGTTCTTCCACGCGGGTTCGTGCACTGAAACACTCGCACTCGTCGCAATTGTGTGATGCCCCCGTAATGCTAATGTATCGGGGAATGGTAATGCACGCGCTTCCTTCCAGTCGAAAGGAAATTAAGCATTCAAATAATAGGGTTATTAAGCCGACATCGAACATCCCGGGCCGGTTCTCTGTGGTTCGCTGAGTTCCTCGTGATTACTCAGCACCTTTCCCCGACGAACAACGGCCCCATTATCCCTCGGACGATCATCGATCGGGGCGAAAGAATGTATTGCATAGTCTTGAAGCTTTTGAAGCACATGCACTTTTTTGTACACTTCCTTCACTCGGAGTACTTCGGTGTTGTCTGGATCTTATGTACGTAACTGAAGAGAGAGAGAAACAGAGGTAGTACAATAATTGGTAGTAATTTTCTACGCTCTTTTGGGCGCCCGGCGTTCCTTCTTCCTGCCGGTGAAGGCACAGCGCGCAACGCACACATTAATCAGCTCTCAGGCAGATCGGTATCGTGCAGACCAACCGACGTGGAAGAGACGGACATAATAACCCCGGGCTCGAGAGATCACTAGTCTCTTCCCACCAGAATGAATTCGATTTCAATTTTACGCATAACATGATCCTCGCTCTGTGGTTGAACCAAGAGCAAAAAAAAAGACGCTTCGCGATTACGCAATGACGTTGGAGTGTGGGGAGGACTTCATTTTCTTGTTGTGAAGTTGCATGCCTGTTTGCAAAACTCTCCAGTCCCTGTCTGCATCACGTGTGTAATAATCGACCAGAGTCAGTGTGCACCGTATCATGCTCCAATTATTATCGAACTCTGGTTGCCGCCGCCGCCGCCATGTTCAGCTTGTTCGTTTCTATGGTGGATTAAACGAACCACGAACAAAATAAAACTGCACGCTGCAATTTTGCTGACAATGGTGCAAAAATTGTCTTTAGCACAATGTGGTGCCCCTTTCCGTGTTGTTTGGGAGGCCAGTTTTGCGATTAAATTATCCTCGACCCCGGCCATGTTTTGCTATGCTCGGTAACGTGTGTTGTGATTTGTGAACGACCGTTACACAATTACAGTGACCGCGCGTTCTCTCCGGGGGTGTATGAAGTTTAATGTGTTTTAATTTGATTGGTAAAGCGATATCACTTACATGTATCGTGACGCGCCAAGTGTAACACAGTGTAGAATGTTCCTGCAAACATTTCTTTTGTGTCAAAACGTATGGTAATAAGATTATTGCATATTAACACAGTTGATAGTTCTAATTTTTGAGTGTATTACAAATTGTCTTTCCACGATGCAAATACAGCTAATAAATTGTGGTCTATGATAACCAAAGTCGATGCAATTTGACAATTGCCGACTGAAATGTCTGGATGTTTTAGTGTCCGGTACAAACTGTCAAGACAAATACATCTCCAACGTAAACATACGATTAAAAATTGGTATATTTCTAAATATCAAATTTTTCGAAAACACATCACTAACACCAAGAAAAAACAGATATTCTCTACGCCAAAGCCAGCTAGGCATAGGAACACATCTCGACGTTTATGTGACTTAATTAATCGTATGAGAAACACATAACAAAACTGGCTCAAGATCAACGACCAGACAGACAGAAGCGTTACGACGAGAAGGAGAAATCCATTTTTGGAAGCGATGCCGCGTGTAGGTGGACGCTTCCGAGGACATTTTTATCCAAAAATCACTCTCATATAGTGCTGTGAATCTGTGTGCGTGTGCTTGTAAATCTTCGCTCAGACGGGAAAGGCAGAAACGATTGGCCGAAGCGCCTGGGCAACACCACCCCAACCGCTGGTGGCTGTGATGAGTCATTTACGCCAAGAAAGAGCAAGAAGCGAAAGGAAATCAATCGTTACTCGTAGTGAGCGTGATGCGGATCGAAAAAAGAAAGAGAGAAGTGTAATAAGAAAATAGCATCTTGAGGGAAAGCAGGGTGAAGAAACAAACCATAACCGGTATACGCGCCGAGGGTCAGGTTTTACTACTCAGTTTGTTACTGCTGAATTACTGTTACGTTCTTTTGGTGTAATATTGCACATGCAAAAACTGGAGTATAAAATTGTATCTGTTTAGTGGTAAACTAAATTAATCAACACCTTGCACAGTGATAGATGGCTTACGTTTATGTCTTGATCAAGTGGCGCCATTTAGTGTATTTGCGAATTGATGCGGCGATCGTTTACTGTTGGTCAGACGATCAGCGAAAGAGAGACGCCGTTACAAGAGAACCCGAGTGGAAATCTCGCCGCTACAGTATGACTCACAGCCGCACTCTTACTAAAGACGCAAGCCCCACTGTTGTTGCATTAGGTGGGAAAGGGTTTATCCACGCGCTGTACGCGTTGTGCGCTCTACTCACAAACACACATACTTTCCTATCACAAACCGCAATCTCAAGAAACGTAAGATC
>KZ062978.1:2107-34859 GCA_002091835.1 Anopheles maculatus
TTTCTTCCAAATGGCGGTCAGCAGATAGTCGTAACTTAGCCGCACACAAAATACATGACGACATTGCAAATCGTTGCGTCGCCGTGTAAGATGTAAAACTCGCTCTCTCTTTGTGTCTAACTCTCTTGTGTTTGCTTTAAATATTAGTGAATAGCGTTAATTCCAAAACTATTCGCCATCCCTCGGTCCATCTCATCCCGTATATGCATGCAAACTCTTCTACCTAGAAACCCTGACTAATAGGACAAAAGTTGAACACTCTCCCGTCACTTTACCGTCCCCCCAAAACACGACCGTATATAAAAATAATTTCTAAACAACGTCTCTTCTGCAGCCTTTCTTCCTACATCCTACATCGTGTTAAACGTTGTGGAAATCATGCACGAATGAAATGCTCATCATAATTTACTCCGAACCACAATGCGGCGGCGCCAAACAGCTTTCCGATGCCGACGGGCTTATCATAAATTCGTTTTATCGTTGTCAACAGTCGGTGTTTTTGTTTTCCGTTTCTGTGGTGCATATGCAAAACTGGATCGAAATCTTTCCGTACGCTTTAAAAATCTTAACCACAACAATAAAATGGATCGAACGTTTCGATGCATGGGAATCCGGGTTAAAACAAAACAGTCGGGTAAAAAAAATGAAATGTATCCACAGCGTTACACAGAATGCAAATTTGACTAAGAAAAGGGAAGGAAAAATAACATACTAAAACACTAAACTTAAAATTATATCAGCATATACAATCAATTGTTGGTTCCATTGTGTTCCAGGTGCGCGTTGCACTAATCAAATGTCGCAAAGTAAAACATCCAATCGGGTTCGGATCGGCGCAGCGCACATTTCCGAAAATAGAGATTCTAGCCGCCGTACGGTGGCAGAGCGTTACAAATCAAAGCTGGCACAGCACACACCTCTTGATGACGTTTGTGAATAGTTGAACAGCATCAACAGCAATTCCCAGCTGTTGATTGTTTTGTTGCTGGTGGTTATGATTCTGACAGCTATTCATTATACCATTCTCAGCTCGTTCCACAGCCTTTAGTAGTAGAGTGAGGAAAGAAAATAAATCAGCACAACAACCGAATCGATCGCTGAATAAACACTTTTTCCAACAGGCAAACGGTTACGGTTAAAACTGCAGTTTGCAATGTGGATGCACCGGAATAAACGGTTCCAAAATCCTCACTAAATCATCATCCATCCGGTCCGGTGTGTGAACTTACGATGTCGTACGTATATGTATGTCGAAATCGAAATTGCCCACGCTACTACTACTCCTATCAAAACTTATGGTGGATGCAATGTGTTGTTACGGGGTTATGAGGGAGATGGATATCAGCTTTGTAAGACATTTTGATTACTTCTGCCGACGCCTGACATGTAGGAATGATTTTTCCTTGGCCTAATACATTTCTTATGTTTTTGTTTTTGTTTTCTATCACCCTTCCGGTTTCACTGTCTTGTCGCGCTCTCGTCGACCACCTTCGCTACACTTTCTCAACCGACGCGGCATTGTTGCATTGTCGTCTCGACCATTATTAACCCGCGGGCGACATTTTACATTTGCTTGGTGTAAAGATATACGCACAGAACGCTGAAACAAACACCGGCTGCAATGGAAAACAGTAATAACCTGCGCTTTTTCGGCGATCCCTTGCTTTCGACCTCTTTCCGCTTGCGCTTGATCTCGCGTATCTTCTCCTCCATCGCGGACTGACGTTCGATGCGCTTGCGGCGTCGCAGTTCGGCGCTCGGTGACCTAAACAAGGTGGGGAGGGAGGGAGAAGGAGAGGGAGAGATTTGATAATGAATACATAGGCAAAATGATTTCATTCGATGATCGTAAACCATGCCGGGGGGGCTATGTGTTTCTTTTTGCTGTTTACTTACAATTCTCGCTCCGGGCTGGAGATCGGATCGTCACCATCATCCAGCGCACCGTTCGGCAGCGGTGGTAGACTCGAGTTAGCGTTAAACGCCTGCTGATCGTTCGATTTCGTAGTATCAACGCCACCCCGTTTCGACTCCAGCGTCGAATTGTTCGAACCGATCGCACTTGCCGTGGTGGACGAGCTGGTAGAAACCGACGTCGACGAACTCGATATGCCGGTCGATGTGCCACCGCTACTGGAGGTGGTCGTCGTTGTCGTCGTTCCCGTTGTTGTGCTGCTGCTTTCATCCAGCAGCGAGCTTTTAATGTTATCACTGTTATCGGACGGAACGTCTCGGCCAATGGTGCCGCGGTTCTTCTCCTCCAGCTCGTCTTCACCGTCATCATCTTCCTCACCGATATCGCTATCGTTCTCCTCGATCAGCTCGTCCTCGCTGCTCATCGCGTTAGAATCGCTACCATCGCTGCCACTGCTACCATCGCCGATACCATCACCACCACCATCGCTGTCCAGTTCGTTCACCTTGTACAGCGAGCTGTCCCGCACGATCGGTGGCAATGGCCGATTGCTGTACGGATGGTGATGGTGGTTGTTGTGGTTGCTGCTGTCATTTCGCTTATGATGGTGATTGTTGTGATGAAGGTGGTGATGGTTTTCGTCACTCATCTCAAATTGCTTGCTCTTTTCCAGATTTACCAGATTGTTCACCTTGTCGCGATCGCCCCCGTTACTGCTACCGAGCAGGAACTCCTCGTGTACGCTCTCGCTCGTCGGAATGACCGGCAACGGTTTGGACGTGAGCGAATGGGTGCGAGGGGGCGGTAGAGGCGGCGGCGTATCCTCGTTATCCTCCTGGTCGCTGTTCGGCTGGCTGGACGAGGATACCACGGACAGCTCTTCAAACTCCTCGAACGACTGTGGATCGTGTACCAAAAAGAAAATAGCTCGTTTCAGTGTGTTTTATAGCACTTTAAGTTGAAAACCCCAATCGAACAACTCTACTTACGGAGTTATTCATACGCTTCATTCCCTCGATGATGGCCTGGTACGAGAAGTACAGCTGATCCGGGGTTTGAATCAGCCCCATGCGATACTGTCGCAACTCGAGCAGCACATCCTGCACCGAAACGCGGTCCTCTCCTTCCTTATCGACCTGTACGAGGGATCACACAAAAAGCACACACACACACACACGTTAGACACAATATTTTACGGAATGAGACGTGTATCATCCTACCAGTACGAGACAGCAGTCCACCAAGCAGAACGTTCCGGAACGCCCGATACCAGCACTGCAGTGGATAATCGGTGGGCCAACGTCACGATCGAGCGTTCCGGAGTCGCGCACTTCCTTCAGAAATTGTAGGAATGCTACCGGGGAGCTGGGGATGCCGAAATCCGGCCAAGTCGTGTAGTGAAACTGTATCACTTCGCGACTTTTGCCCGTCTCCATATCCGTCAGTCTGTGGGTGAGAGAGGTTTCGGTTATTAATATTGGCAGCATATTACTCGCCAGCCAAACCTAACTACGATGACCCTTACCTGAAAGTTCTTTTGCAGAAATTCTTATACTCCACACACTTCAGATGCACCACCGACAGCTGCACATCGGTCAGCTCGAGCCGATGCTGTTCACCGATCTTTGCCGGCCAGTACTGGTGACATTTGACGGTCGTTTGTTCGATCAGCTTGTTAAGCATGAGGATGGCGCGCGAGTCATGCTCCCACACCATCACCCAAAAGTGTCCCACCGTGAGGGGAAGCGGTCCCTGGCAGAGAATATACTTCCGCCCAGCCCGTTCCATCTAGAGGAGAAACGAAAGGCAAACGGTAGGTTAATGACGAAGCAATGCAAACAGCGTGTGATCATTGTGAAAGCTTCCCTTACCTTCACCAGGTTCGCATTAATGTAGTCACCTTCGCCACGCTTCAAGGCTACCCGGGAATGATCGTACGGTAGCACGTCCCGGTATCGATTCAGTCGCCGATTGTCCAACTTTTTCGATTCGTCGGTGGAAAACTTTTTCGCCCGTGCCTGAATATCGCTTCGCTCGCGAATGTCCTGCAATGATGATAAAGAAAGCAAAATTATTAGACTTAGTTTTGAAATGTAGTCACCTTCGCCACGCTTCAAGGCTACCCGGGAATGATCGTACGGTAGCACGTCCCGGTATCGATTCAGTCGCCGATTGTCCAACTTTTTCGATTCGTCGGTGGAAAACTTTTTCGCCCGTGCCTGAATATCGCTTCGCTCGCGAATGTCCTGCAATGATGATAAAGAAAGCAAAATTATTAGACTTAGTTTTGAATGGCGAACTTCTTGTCTTGCCCACGGTAATTCGAATGTTTTTGAAGAAGCAATTTAAATAAACAAGCCAACACAAGTTTCTTGTCAGTGTAATAACGTGTTGATTGATTGGCTGATAGATCGATATGAACGAAATGTAAATAAAGCTTTCCGGAAATAAAATAACCCAGCTCAGCGATTGTTCAATTTGCCCTGCAAGTGTTCTGGCAGGTGCACAAATACACAGAATATCCGACACTCTCTGGATAGTTTATTATGGATTATGCAATGGAAAAATATTGTTCTCATTGTGTATCGATTTTGTTGAAATTGGACACGAGTGGAGATAAAAATAAAACATCAACTTAATAAAAAAACAGAATTAAAAAATACCTTTCATTAGCAATTGTTGATTTTTCAATTATAAAACAAGGGTTTCGCCGCCACTCAGCTCATTCGGGTTGAGTGTAATTGTTTCGAAACAATAACTATGTGTCTCACACCGGCATTTAATTGCGGTAAACATTTTTCAAAAAAAATATATACACCGCAAAAAAAAACGAATAAAACCACGTCCATACAGCAGATAAGTTATCAACCTTTCATCCAACAACTATTCGCCTGGGCAAATGACACAACGAATGTTGTTATTTGCTGAATTTCCATGGAAAAGGAATTTCACAACGTGGCGCTAGTTAATTAGTTTAGTTTTGCCCCGATTCCATCGCAAAGTTTTGCCCGCGTTTGTTAACGGTACAGTAGTAAAGTGGGAGGTCGGAAGTTGAGAAACGGGAGGCAGCACTGAGCGGCACAAAAATGTCAAACTTCATCCATCAGAACCAATTGGCATCCCTGCGGTTTTCCCTGCGTAACTATTTCCACGTATTTCTCGCCGGAGATGATGCTGAAACTCGTGGGCTGGTGGGTATTCGAGGTTGTTGCGCTATAAAATTCAATCATCGTCTTTACAGCGTAGTGCACACATGGAAATGTGTTATAAGCTGCAACACCAAAGTTTTCTACGCGAGTGAATGGAGCCGTTCCCCTCCGTTGGGTGGGGAGAAAGGTTATAGTGCTACCTGCGACAAGTAATTACAATAGCAACATATTTTAGGAATAACATTATAAAAGAAGGATCATGAGAGACACCTAGCGCTGTGTATTGGAATGTTGTGCTAATGGAACTATTGACCGAGGAACTTTGTTTCCAGCATGCACAACAATGTGCAAAGCTATAGTTCCCACTGATGATGCTCGATTTACCATGTCCAAAAAGCATGTTTAAAACAAATCTACAACCAATTTTTGAGTATCATTTTCATCTCCTTCGCTGACACTACACAGACTCACGGTTAGAGTCTGAACATATCGTTTTAAACCTTATTTTGAAATACCCGCAGCAGCCTAGACTATACGGACAGTCAATGTTCAACGCCATTCTTCAACGTTGTGGGCAACATTCTGGATGAGATTTTAGATTGAACCAGCCGTATGAAAGTACAGCACAAATGTTACTTTGCGGCCGTTGACACCTCCCTCAGAATTGCGAGATTTGAGTTGTACAACATCTTCTCATGTATAGACAACTTTTTAGAGCCTCGCATAGGGTCTCCAGGGGGTACACATGAGGAAAATTGAGATACAAGAGAACTATTGGTTCCGCCAGAGTAGACAATCCTTCAGAACTAATAGATGACGGTATTTATGAAAACCTTCCTATGTTACCTTCCTGCGTTTTGTCGATAAAAAAGACTCACAACTCTCCTCACCAGCAATAACCATTACATCTGAGGCCCTTTTGGAAGTGAGAACGAAAACCAGGGCGTCGAAAGAATTGACATTTATGCTTACGACTTACTGAAAGGTTACTGCTAATTGCTGTCGATAAGCGATAGCAATATTTTTGTACAGCGCCTTCATACGTGCAATTCTCTCTCTTTCTTGGCCTAACGACCTCTTAGGTCATGCCTGCCATTTCTGGCTTACTAGACTTATTGTTACCGCATAGTTGGATAGTCAGTCCTCACTATGGGGGAACGGCCCAGATGAGACTTGAACCCCGATCCTACCGTGTGAAGACCGGTGCCGTTGTCGCATCTACGTGCGATCTACCGGGCCGCCACCGTGCAATTCTACAGAAATTGAATTGAATACAACATTTGAGGTGTCTGTAGTACAGTCCTTTAGCGTTCCATCCTGTCCAAAATGAATCACTGCATATGTTACGGAAAGCATTTCCCTGGCAATAAAAATCCATTATATAGATCATAGATTATAATCTGCCTTTGGTGACACTATCAAGCGATGATCTACATTAACGAATGGAATTTTTTGCCCTTAAGCGGACTAATCGTGTAAAATAGTCACATATTTACACGCCTACAAGAATATAACTTTGCTTCTACTTCATATTTGGTACTATAACTGAGGTTTCGATACATACAATGGAATTGTTGAATCACTAAGAGCAATGTTTCAAATGGATCGTGTCAAGCCCGTTGTTGATATTTGCAATTATATAATGGAGTCTCTAGGAAGAGACGTTTCCTAACACAAGAGGACTTCCATTTCTATGGATAACGCAATACTTGGGTCGATATTTCTAAACCGTCTGTAATGATACAACAATCTGTATATCCAGGCATTCAAAATGAAAAGTGATAGAAAACAACGGCCAGGAGAACTTTACATACTTTATTAAATTAGTTTTAAGTTAACATTAAATTCAAAGTTGTATGAAATAATAGTAGAACGATCATAACCAATGCCAAGCTCAAAACTGACGGGCGTAATAGGAAAATCCACAATAATTGACCGGTCGATGGAAAATCCCTGGATCGTCATTACTTTGTTGGTCGAATCGAACAGTATTTCTAAAGCTCGTAAAGTGAAAGCGAGAATATGGCACTTCAATGATATAAGCTACTTAAAATACAATGTTGAGAGTGGCGTGAGTGACAATAATGATTTTTAAATGTTGCATGAGATGAAATTAGTTAATGGTAAAATGTTTATGCATTTAATTCAGTTAAGTAGCGATACATTATGAAACACCTATCACTGTTTAGAACCATCGCGCTAAGGGTATAAACCAATATGCACAGCATCAAATAGTTGTAACGCTCGAACGAACGATACTTTATTAGTTAATTAGACAATTTTTCCACCTGATCGATTGCCCCAAGATCAAATGGTACACATTAAAAAGGGGTTTCTGAATGAAATTGATGACACGTTATGAGGTTATTTTTTCATTCAAGGAGAAAATACAGTGCTCTGAAGTTGTGCAAACACAGATAGCAAATGGGTTGCAATTCTTATACCAATAGAGAGGAAAGCATTGGGCAATGGGCAAGATAATTAGTTTTATTTGACATAATTAAAAAAGTCGTTTGAACTCTCAGTTAATATTAAAATAATGAACAATCTCTACTAGTTGTCTTGTTTTGAAAACCTCACCAAAGTTGACCATAGCGCCAGCAAGAATTAATTGGAGGCTACATTCCCTCAGTGGATCATTTCTATGGATCAAATTGAATCGTAAATCAAATTTTTATTTCCCTTAGTGTAAAATAGATTGCACGGAAAACCTTGGATTTCACAGCAGGAAAAAACTAAAAAACATTCTCATCCATATTCAGTTTCCTACCATTTTTGGGGCTTATGATGATCTTGCACGTTCAAAGCACACTTTAGAGACAAATCTAAAATTCCATACATTTCCTCCTTCACGTTTTCCAACAACGCTAACGAGTTTGTCATTGTCAACTTTATCACAGGCAACGGCTAATGATTGAAATTGGTCGTTTTTTAACTTCCTTTTGAAAGTAAAGTAAATTAAAACCAAAATATAAAAACACACATCGGTACACAGTTGCACAGTTGCAAGCGAAATCGTGTCGACGAGATATGCGTGCCATTTAAAACCAAACTTCCGCAAACGACGGACGGACATCGTAGGCCGACCCACGAGGACAAGTGACAGTCAGCACATTAATGTAAATGTGTGTACATGTCTTCTTCCCTGCGCTTCGCGCGAAACTAACGGTACTGTGTGCAAATCGACCAACAACAGGTCCAGCCACTACAACAACTACTACTACTGCTACTAACGCCACGATCCAGTGTGCGCGATTCCAACGAAAAAAAAAGAACCATTAGCTAACAAAAACAAACAAACAAAACTATGCAACCGCAACAGGTGTGCGTCTGCATTCCGATTCGCGCACATCCGGCCGCTTTTCGGAAATGAGTTCCGTTAAACGCCGCCGCCGCTGCTGCTGGGGCTGTGTACTGGCGAGCGATCGTGGATGACTCTCGTGGTGTGGTGGAAAAGAATGCATTTTAATCATTTCGCGTTCGTTAAGCACGCTTCGCCGGTGTCCTCCAAATAATAATGTTTGCGCATATCACACAATAAAAAAAATGCACACCAGGTGATAATTGATGGCTTCTGCCAACTACGGTTGGATAGGAAATTAGTTTGGCGTAGCTCCCGCAAAAGACGAAATAGGAAAACGATTAATTAAGTTTCACATTTCCTTAATGTTTTTTACCTGTTGATTACGAAGATAACGCAGAGAGAACAAGGTATGCATTTTTCGAAAAGCTCGCGCAATAATTATGATTGTGAAAGGGTGAATATAATGGCATTTTTCACACTTTAAATTAGCAGAAAAAATATGAAATATTTCTTCTCTAACATAATAAGAAAACCAGTATAAAGCGTGTAATTTTAATTGGAAAAGCTTTACAATTTTGATTGGTTGATATACACCGTTTTCGAGCCCAAGTAAACACCTTCCAGCTGCATCTGAACACTGTTCAACTGTAGATAAACACTTGACATCCAACTAAACAGCTGCTGCCTAACTGAACTTCGTTCAAACGAAACTCAACATCGTTCAACCCCAACTAAACATTTTGTATCCCAGACGTCATTGCACGTTTATATTCCACGGACTCGTTTCTTGTCTTCCGCGTTCATAGCGAATTCGCGGTCATCATGAAGAAAATGTTTTTTAAGTTGTATGCAGTTTATTTTAAAATTTTCTTGTGCCTGAATTAAAAAAATTAGTCTATTTTTAATCTATTAATCTTTGCAAATGAAAGGAGCATAAAGAAGCTAAATCTATGTCATGTAAACATATCAGCTTGGAGGTGCCAAATGTTTAGCTGGGGTTGAACGATGTAGAGTTTCGTTTAAACGAAGTTCAGTTAGGCAGCAGCTGTTTAGTTGGACGTCAAGTGTTTACTTACAGTTGAACAGTGTTCAGATGCAGCTGACACGTGTTTACTTGGGCTCGAAAACGGTGTAAATGTGAACCAAGAAGGAAATGATTTGGAACGCTCTGTAAGCAAGAGCAGTGTTAATGTGTTTGCAATACATTTTTAACTTATATTAGATACAACATTTAATGGCCAAGAGAGCAAATCGAAATCAATTTTATTTTGGCTGTGGCAATACTCATTTAACGATTTTGCAGTACTCAAATGACTGTTCAAATTTATGATGCGAAATGTGAAGCTTTTCAGCTGCAGATGCTTGATAAAATACTATTTCGTGGTTGAGAAAAAGAACCAGGAGACTTTCCCTTCAATTTGTAGATTTAATAAACAATTCACCAATTTATTGAGGGCGGCCCCCCGGTGCTACATGCGACAACGGTGCCGGTATTCACACGACAGGACCGGGGTTCAAGTCTCATCTGGTGATCCCTCGTACAGGTCGATAAGGAAGGAGAGGACCGCGTTTCGGTGCAGGATGTGCTGCTCGAGTTGCGACAGTATCGCATGGGGCTGATTCAAACCCCGGATCAGCTGTACTTCTCGTACCAGGCCATCATCGAGGGAATGAAGCGTATGAATAACTCCGTAAGTAGAGTTGTTCGATTGGGGTTTTCAACTTAAAGTGCTATAAAACACACTGAAACGAGCTATTTTCTTTTTGGTACACGATCCACAGTCGTTCGAGGAGTTTGAAGAGCTGTCCGTGGTATCCTCGTCCAGCCAGCCGAACAGCGACCAGGAGGATAACGAGGATACGCCGCCGCCTCTACCGCCCCCTCGCACCCATTCGCTCACGTCCAAACCGTTGCCGGTCATTCCGACGAGCGAGAGCGTACACGAGGAGTTCCTGCTCGGTAGCAGTAACGGGGGCGATCGCGACAAGGTGAACAATCTGGTAAATCTGGAAAAGAGCAAGCAATTTGAGATGAGTGACGAAAACCATCACCACCTTCATCACAACAATCACCATCATAAGCGAAATGACAGCAGCAACCACAACAACCACCATCACCATCCGTACAGCAATCGGCCATTGCCACCGATCGTGCGGGACAGCTCGCTGTACAAGGTGAACGAACTGGACAGCGATGGTGGTGGTGATGGTATCGGCGATGGTAGCAGTGGCAGCGATGGTAGCGATTCTAACGCGATGAGCAGCGAGGACGAGCTGATCGAGGAGAACGATAGCGATATCGGTGAGGAAGATGATGACGGTGAAGACGAGCTGGAGGAGAAGAACCGCGGCACCATTGGCCGAGACGTTCCGTCCGATAACAGTGATAACATTAAAAGCTCGCTGCTGGATGAAAGCAGCAGCACAACAACGGGAACGACGACAACGACGACCACCTCCAGTAGCGGTGGCACATCGACCGGCATATCGAGTTCGTCGACGTCGGTTTCTACCAGCTCGTCCACCACGGCAAGTGCGATCGGTTCGAACAATTCGACGCTGGAGTCGAAACGGGGTGGCGTTGATACTACGAAATCGAACGATCAGCAGGCGTTTAACGCTAACTCGAGTCTACCACCGCTGCCGAACGGTGCGCTGGATGATGGTGACGATCCGATCTCCAGCCCGGAGCGAGAATTGTAAGTAAACAGCAAAAAGAAACACATAGCCCCCCCGGCATGGTTTACGATCATCGAATGAAATCATTTTGCCTATGTATTCATTATCAAATCTCTCCCTCTCCTTCTCCCTCCCTCCCCACCTTGTTTAGGTCACCGAGCGCCGAACTGCGACGCCGCAAGCGCATCGAACGTCAGTCCGCGATGGAGGAGAAGATACGCGAGATCAAGCGCAAGCGGAAAGAGGTCGAAAGCAAGGGATCGCCGAAAAAGCGCAGGTTATTACTGTTTTCCATTGCAGCCGGTGTTTGTTTCAGCGTTCTGTGCGTATATCTTTACACCAAGCAAATGTAAAATGTCGCCCGCGGGTTAATAATGGTCGAGACGACAATGCAACAATGCCGCGTCGGTTGAGAAAGTGTAGCGAAGGTGGTCGACGAGAGCGCGACAAGACAGTGAAACCGGAAGGGTGATAGAAAACAAAAACAAAAACATAAGAAATGTATTAGGCCAAGGAAAAATCATTCCTACATGTCAGGCGTCGGCAGAAGTAATCAAAATGTCTTACAAAGCTGATATCCATCTCCCTCATAACCCCGTAACAACACATTGCATCCACCATAAGTTTTGATAGGAGTAGTAGTAGCGTGGGCAATTTCGATTTCGACATACATATACGTACGACATCGTAAGTTCACACACCGGACCGGATGGATGATGATTTAGTGAGGATTTTGGAACCGTTTATTCCGGTGCATCCACATTGCAAACTGCAGTTTTAACCGTAACCGTTTGCCTGTTGGAAAAAGTGTTTATTCAGCGATCGATTCGGTTGTTGTGCTGATTTATTTTCTTTCCTCACTCTACTACTAAAGGCTGTGGAACGAGCTGAGAATGGTATAATGAATAGCTGTCAGAATCATAACCACCAGCAACAAAACAATCAACAGCTGGGAATTGCTGTTGATGCTGTTCAACTATTCACAAACGTCATCAAGAGGTGTGTGCTGCGCCAGCTTTGATTTGTTGTAACGCTCTGCCACCGTACGGCGGCTAGAATCTCTATTTTCGGAAATGTGCGCTGCGCCGATCCGAACCCGATTGGATGTTTTACTTTGCGACATTTGATTAGTGCAACGCGCACCTGGAACACAATGGAACCAACAATTGATTGTATATGCTGATATAATTTTAAGTTTAGTGTTTTAGTATGTTATTTTTCCTTCCCTTTTCTTAGTCAAATTTGCATTCTGTGTAACGCTGTGGATACATTTCATTTTTTTTACCCGACTGTTTTGTTTTAACCCGGATTCCCATGCATCGAAACGTTCGATCCATTTTATTGTTGTGGTTAAGATTTTTAAAGCGTACGGAAAGATTTCGATCCAGTTTTGCATATGCACCACAGAAACGGAAAACAAAAACACCGACTGTTGACAACGATAAAACGAATTTATGATAAGCCCGTCGGCATCGGAAAGCTGTTTGGCGCCGCCGCATTGTGGTTCGGAGTAAATTATGATGAGCATTTCATTCGTGCATGATTTCCACAACGTTTAACACGATGTAGGATGTAGGAAGAAAGGCTGCAGAAGAGACGTTGTTTAGAAATTATTTTTATATACGGTCGTGTTTTGGGGGGACGGTAAAGTGACGGGAGAGTGTTCAACTTTTGTCCTATTAGTCGGTGTTTCTAGGTAGAAGAGTTTGCATGCATATACGGGATGAGATGGACCGAGGGATGGCGAATAGTTTTGGAATTAACGCTATTCACTAATATTTAAAGCAAACACAAGAGAGTTAGACACAAAGAGAGAGCGAGTTTTACATCTTACACGGCGACGCAACGATTTGCAATGTCGTCATGTATTTTGTGTGCGGCTAAGTTACGACTATCTGCTGACCGCCATTTGGAAGAAATAATGAGTCGAGCATGTTGTGAACGTTGCAGAGCTAGTAGAACCATGTTGTTCGTTTCTGTTTAACTGTATCAGGTGGACTAAACAAATGCAAAACAGAATTATGTTTTCTAATCTATGCACGATGAAAAGGACGCATTCTACGCTGATTTTTGTTTTAAATTACACTGAATTAATTGTTCAGCAAATACGAGCGTATTGTGAATATAATCATTCTTTGTGATCACCTTTATACCACCCCTTTGTGGAAAACAGTTAGTCCCATCACACGTGCAACATTTGGAAAGAAACGTAAAACAGTGAAAAAAAAACACATACACTCACACACACACATTTTTAAGGCACACCAGAGCAAAACAAAGCTGTGAGCACAGATTCAGATACACACACACACGTGTTAAGAAAGTATCGAGTATATAATATATGCATTATTATATATATCGTCCACGTTTTTTTGCTAGATATATTGTATTGATATATTAGTTTATTTTTTATCCCATTTTCCTTTTCTAACACAAAAAACCGAAACCCCTTATCTTTTGTATCAGTAGTGGTATGAAAATTGTAGAAATGTTTTATAAAACCAGCCACACACATACAAACACACGTTCAGAAGAAGAGGCACGATAATGATAATGCAGCAGAGAGAAAGATGGACAAACATATTAAGAATTGTGAACAAAACGCAGCAGAATAACACACCGTAAAGGAGTAGTGAAAAACGAATGGCGTAACATAAACAACAGGAGAGAGCGATAGAAGGAACGAAGAGAGAAACACATACTAGGCGCGCAGTATACAGTAGATACGTGTCTATTATTTTTGTTTAACCTAGAAGAAAAATTGTATAAAAAAAACATATATGGTGTAATGGTGTGCGTTGTTGCATAGATGTTTTTTTTTTTTTGAGTGTGTTGGGAGAAAGAAAGCTGTTTTTAACTGTTTTTTCCCCCGATTATTACCATCCACCTAGAGTTGTATTGTATTGTTGTATCTAATTTTTGTATAAAAAAATGGAACAAACAGTGTGTGTGTGTGTGCGCATAATATATGCGAAAGGCGAGTTAAAATGCTTAGGATGTCCGGAACAGCAAGCGAAATCGGAGGAAAAGCGAAGAGTAAGAACACGTTTCGAAGCTAAAGCTCTCTCTCTCTTACTGTGCGACGCGCCGTTATTCATGTCTTATGTTTCTTCTTTTTCGTTTTAGAATGGCAACGCTCGAATTAACTGAAATATGCGTAAAATGAAGTACGTAATGATTAGCGCAGCAAGTTAGTGTAGCACGTTCGCTTTTAATTGGTCCTGTTGTGTGCTCTCTTCGTTTTGTGTGTCTGAATTTTCCTTGCGCTGGTCTCTTATCGCTTGAGCAACGATTGGCAACCGACAGACGGAACACACGTTTTTCATGAGAGAGGTTAGCATTGCAGCGAAACTCCGCGAAGCGCACAACCTTCTACAACATTTTGCTAGTTTCAACCGCGTTGTGAAGAAAGACTGAAGCAGGCAATGTGCGACCCGGGAACTGTATAAAAAAAAACGTGGCCTCTTTTGTGCACTACTACGGTGAGTGGTTGATATGTTTTCCGAATGCCAGGCAGACACACACCCACAAAAGAACACATAAAATGAGCAAAGGGACAAACTAAAGATAGCTTTTTAGAGAAACTGTAACAAAAACAATGCACGCTACTGACCGATTGGCGATATGAACACTTTGGAAAAATAGACAAAATTAATTTGAAGAGGTTTGAAAAAGAAACACACATGCATACACACATCTTTTGTTACACCTTCAGGAGCTTTTGGGTGGTGGACTAAAAAAACAGAGTTTAATTTTTTTGTTTTTGGCAAAACGGCAGCTTAAAATTAAACACGTGTAACGCACACACACACAACCATCGAAAATCTGTTTGGCAATAATATATGCACAATAAACATTCTTTCTTCCTAGTGTCAGCTACAAGAGCAGGTTTAGGTGAAATCATAGTAGGCAAAAAACACATACACACAGGTAGTACACAGGTAGGCTAAAGTGTTGTAGAATTTCGATCCGTTTTTATTGTGTTACTCCAATTTAGCGATTAGCATTTTATTTAGATGTTTGCTTGTTGTTATGAGTGTCGTTTTTTAAATCAATATAGATGTGTTGGTAGATCAAAAGTAATGAACCTATAGTACGTGTGGAAGTGGATGTTGACCACGGTGTACATCCCTTGCTTGTTGATGTACAGGACTATTTCGGCGCATTGATTGCAAACTCTCTCACCCAAAAACAAAACAAAAAGATACATGCACAGAACAGGAACATAATTATTGGCATGCCTTTCTTGATATTGTTTTAATTAGATTTTGTTGTTTGTAACAGTCACTCGAATAGCGCACAAGAATAATTCATTTCATTTCTCCCTCTCTCTCTCTTTCTTTTTCTATCTCCATTGCAGGAAACAAAAAGAAACAGAGAAATGATATTTGGAAATTCCCTGGAAGGTATACTTTATATGTCACATTTAAAGTAATGCTTTTTAAAACACCCGACACCATACATCCGGCACCAACAGTGGAAGTGGAAGTAGATTTCCGTTAAAAATACAAATATCACTACTAGCCACTTTCTTCTCAACTGCGTTGCAATCGCGGTCGAGGAATGGTGCTGGCTCGGAGGTTAACATATGTCGTCTGTTGATCAATCGATCAATCGCGCGATAAAATGCAATTTCTTTTTCTATACACAAAACACACACACGCATGGTTCACACAACTCATGGCACACACACACAGACACAAGGAACGACGGGTGCACACCGGATGGCAAAAGACTGCTTTTAGCTACGGTAAAGTAGAATTAATCAAGTTTTTTCGACGAGGAAATGATAACAATTGCTGGAGACAGTAAGAGGCTAATCGAACGTACGGTAATACAGTCCCCCAGAACAAACAGAAATGTCAATTTCGGTGCAATATTACGTCTGGCATCAGTTATTATGGGTACGGCAAAGATGGCGTACATACGATTTATGGTTTTTGGACAATCTTAACAACGTTTACAAATATTCCTAGTAGTAGCAGTAGTAGCAGGACGGATCGGTCGAGTACGAGTATTCAGGCTTATTCAATAATTGACGAACGCGGTGAAAGTATAAGCCAGTATGTTTGTTTGATTTTGAAAGTCTTTTTACAATTTCAACACGAAATCAAAATAGGAAATCAGTTGAAATCGTTTGCTGTTAATGCCAATAATTGCTATTGTTTTCCCATTTTTGGTGACATTTGTTAAACAGTTTATATTCGGTACGTACCACAGACACACATGTATCGATTCTGCGTTATATCAATCAATTTACATTTGTTCCCACACCTTCTTAACACTGTTGCAAAATGTTTTGAATTGGGTATCTATCCATTTACAGTTGAGTTGTGGGTAATTTGTGCGGGTATATATTCGGGATAGCGTTTAAAACTATAGTGCTATAACCATTGCCAAACTGTAACAGCATGCAGGAGTTCAAACATGGAAAGCAAACTATAATCAATTCAACGGAATTATATCCCCCGTGGGTAGGTATGGTTAGATTAGTGAGAAAACATGATTCGACAAAAGATGTGGCGCGGTACCCCGGGTTCACACCAGCACGTTAACACGGATACGTACAACAACATTTATAATAAAACTATTGCTCTTGAAGGATGTGTTTGTTGGTTTGGGGGTGGAGAAAGAAACATATTTGTAATTTCCTTCTGATCGGCCCTTTACTTTTTTCTTCTAGTACGCTGATCGCCGTAATTTCTTAAATAATAGACAGACTAATATATGAAAGCAATAACTACACAATATTTTATCGAATACATATCGTTTAACGGCTCTTTCTCGAATTTTGCTACTAGATTCCGCATCCGTTCCACAAACGATCGTTTCGTTCTGTCGATAAGGGTCCGCAATAGCCGCCAATGCACAGTGGGCATATGCCTGTATAAAAATGAAAATTTCGACTTCGTCATTAGCTTAAGACAAATTTATTTTCGTAAACTAGATACTTTAACTAAACTAAACTCACAATTTCACATCTTTCCATAACACATGTCCTGAGAAATAAGTCTTCAAAGTATAAACTTGTGTTTTTCTTTACTAAAATATGTGAAAATTTTGACAAAATTGAATCAGCTATATTTAACTAACTACAGGGTTTATATTTGAAAGTATTACATGTTTTGACAGAATTTTTCACGCACTTTGGGTTTGTAACTGGAAATGAACATAAAATGTTATTTTTAAGTTTAAAATTTTATCGAAATTCGGAACCATCTATTAAAATTTTTTATAATTTAACTTTGACAGTGAATCAAATATGTTTTGCACTCGAGTTAACTCTGGAGGTTGTTATCATTTGAAAGACTAATGTTTTTCCTACGTTTTGCCGTTTAAATTAGCTGCGACCATGCGCGACCGCGAAAATTATTGATTTTTTCCTAAAAAAGAACATGGGCGTATTTTACATATACGACGATTTTCACCATTATTAAAAATGAACGAAATACGAAATTCTATACAACATCCTTTTTTACTACACAACTAGATTTATATTAAATTAAATAAAAGTTTTGAATCAAAATATGTAATTTTCAGCAATCATTATTATAAAAAAAAGTTCCATTAATCATGTATTTCTTGCATACTGCTGATAAATGATTCACTTAATCTATGTACGTATCACTTTAGCAGAGCAATAAAATCCTAATATGATAAAAAAATATTATAACCTGTTCATCATTCCCATAACTGTCAGTTTAAAAGTAGTAGGTATCGGTGTCATACTTGTCATTTTGACAGGTCAAAGATCAAGAGGTTTCCGATGAACTGTCTATGTATCATTTCAGCGTGGACAAGCAGAACAGAGTGATTTTTAGTTTCTTGTTATAATCATAAAACCAGTTTGAAAAATGACTTCGTTCAAGTACAGCGATATTATCAAACATTTTGATAACAGCAAACCTCCAAACTATAATCTGAATAAGGCATTACAGTGTATTGAAAGTGTGATAAACATCAGTGGCGATGAAAAGCGAAAACTAGTGATAAAGTTAAAGTATCTTCATCATCGATTTGGAGTTCTTTTAACCAAGAGTTCAAGAAATATGATTCGTTTTGAACAGAGGAATCGCTTGTGGCTCGAAAAAGAACTTATTGTTTACCCAGTGCAACAAAGTGATAAACCTCGAGGCAGACCTAAAAAAACTTTCGGATCACTTTCCATAAGGAACAAACGACGTTATATAGTTACCGAAAATGAAAAGCGTGGTGATGAAAGTGATGACATTGAAAAGGAACTTTACTACGTCCGTCTCCTGGCATATAAAGAAAAAAATTTTAAGTTATTGTCTGTAATCGATAATTTATTAAATCATCCAGATCGTGTTTATAATAGCAAACAGTGTTGTGATAAAAATGTTTCACCAGAAGAAAGCCTGGCATTTTTCATAGACAACAGATTTTCAAAAGCTCAATACATCGATATTTACAGAGTATCAAAAAAGCAGTTCCCTTCATATGCCACCATAACAAAATTAAAGAAAACTTGTTCTCCCAACGAAGAGTTCATCAGTGTTACTGAAACAAAAGCTTGCGTAAATTTACAAGCACTGCTAAACCATACATCGTCAAGAATAATTGAAATGCAAAAAGAAAAAATTTTACAGCATTTAGAAAAAGAAAATTTAAGCTTTCACAACTTAGTTCTTTTATGTTCTTGGGGGATCGACGGTTCAACTGGCCACAGTAATTATCACCAAAAATTTAATGATGCTAATGAAAATATACCATCTGATAGTGAACTTCTAGTAACAGCTATCAGTCCAATACGTTTGGCATTAAGCGAAACTGAAGAGCCTATTTTTTGGTTAAATTTACTACCACAGAGCATTCGATTTTGTAGGCCTTTAATGGTAGAGTTTGCAAAAGAAACCAAAGAAAGGGTTTTAGATTGCGTTAATTATATTAAAACTGAAATTTCTAATTTGACTCCGTTTAAAATTTCTTTGAGCGAAAATAAACATGTGTTTGTTAATTACTCTTTTTATATGAGCATGATAGATGGCAAAGTTTTAGCTTATGTAACGAACACAAGTTCGATGCAGTGTTGTTGCATTTGTGGAGCTACTCCTAATGAAATGAATATTGCTGACAATTTGGAAAATGGATTTTTGGCCAGAGAAGAATGTTTGCAATATGGTATATCTCCTTTGCATTGCTGGATGCGTTTTTTTGAATGCTTATTACATATTTCATACAGGATTGAATTTAAAAAATGGAAAGTTACTAAGAATTTTAAAGAATTGTACATTCAGCGCAAAAAACATCTTATGCAAAAAATGTACGACGAGTTTGGTGTACGGGTCGATGAACCTAGACCTATGGGTGCAAACAGCACTACAGGAAATGTTTGTCGTCGTGCATTTGCTGACGTAACTAAATTAAGTCTTATTTTAGATATTGATGAGGAGCTTATCACCAGATTTAAAAACATACTGATTGCCATCAATTGTTCGCAACCATTAAGTCCACAGGTGTTAAGTGCGTACTGTAAAGAAACATATTTACTTTATTTGAAATGCTATAGTTGGTTTAAGATGCCTTCAACTGTACATCGTGTGTTGGCACATATTGGAGAAATTATCCTAAGAGCCCCAGCACCAATAGGCTCACTAGGAGAAGAAGCTGCCGAAGGACGCCACAAGGTTTATAGACGCGATCGAAGTGAACATGCAAGAAAAAATTCAAGAATTTTCAATTTAAAGGATATTTTTATGCAAGCACTTTATTCGTCAGATCCCTACATCAGTTCTATTTCACTTACGAAACGTTTGCAAACAACATCAAAAAGTCAATATCCTGATGAAGTAAGACAGTTTGTTCCGGATGTTGTCGCAAGAAATGATGAAGAGGATCAGGACGAAAACAATGTTGAAAGCGACATCAGCGAAGAAGATGATTCTTATGAAGACATTTTAGAAAATTTGGAATCATTAAATATAAGCTTTATTCCCGATAAAAACGTCATATAACAACAAGAAAACCTCTTAAATTAAGCATTAATTTTTAAGGCATTGGCTATAACGCCATTTTACATTTTTATACTTATTGTTTTCCCATAAGTTACTATTACTTCATACAAACTTGTTACTGGATTTTCATTGAAAATGAATTCTTGATACAAAAATACAAATGCTTTCATTCAATCTAACGAATTGTAAGGACTTCAAGAAATAAGGATACATGAATCTGTAACATGGGGCGTTCGGTGGTCGAGGTGGCAGCTGCGCCGGTTTTAACACGGCAGGACCGGGATTCAAATCCCATCTAGACAGACCGTCTCCGGGTACGCAGAACTAACTATCACAGAATGTCAAAAATGGGAGGTCGAGGCCTCTCAAGGTTATAGAAAAGCAGAAGACGATACACATCCCGTTCGGATCCGTCTCCCTATATGCTGCACTGACTATCTAGCTATGGGTAAAACCTAGTCACTGAAAGCTAGAAATCACTTAGACCTGTCGAGGTTATAGTGCCAAAAAAGAAGATACACATGAAATACTTGCCCTCAATTGTTTTTGTTTTACCTGCTAAAACAATTTCGTGCAAATATTTCAATCCATGCTTCAAAAGTTACACAAAGTTGCAGATTGAAAAAATCATGTTTCCCGTTTTTCATCAGGTTATGCAATTCATTAGACTTAATGAAATCTATATAGTGTTCCACAAATGAAGTTAAACTTCCATAAAATTCATATTGCTTCTATTACTCATGTGAATTAAAGAAGGTGCGGTCGGGTGGACGAGACGCAGGCGTCGGTCGGAAATTCAAGAATTTTCAATTTAAAGGATATTTTTATGCAAGCACTTTATTCGTCAGATCCCTACATCAGTTCTATTTCACTTACGAAACGTTTGCAAACAACATCAAAAAGTCAATATCCTGATGAAGTAAGACAGTTTGTTCCGGATGTTGTCGCAAGAAATGATGAAGAGGATCAGGACGAAAACAATGTTGAAAGCGACATCAGCGAAGAAGATGATTCTTATGAAGACATTTTAGAAAATTTGGAATCATTAAATATAAGCTTTATTCCCGATAAAAACGTCATATAACAACAAGAAAACCTCTTAAATTAAGCATTAATTTTTAAGGCATTGGCTATAACGCCATTTTACATTTTTATACTTATTGTTTTCCCATAAGTTACTATTACATGTAGATTGGGGTTACGTTTACAGTATCGAATTCAGAGCTCGACGACCTCGATGACGTTTACGCAAACTGTCAACACAGATCAAAACAAACCCCCTGACGAATCCGGGTGGAAGTTGGCATAGTTTTGCATTTGTTTCATTCTAATTTAGCGGTTATTTAGACTTACTGAAACCATGTTTACGTTGTGGTCGCTGGTAGAAGCATCGCTGCTCTTTCTGAACGCAGTGTGTGTTTTAAGCGAGGAGCGATTCCTCTCGAAATGTAAGTTAACCACCTAGAGTGCGTAGGCGATACCATTTGGACAACACACCATGAATTGATATTTTCCTCCATTTCCCAGATGGATGGGGTATGTCAGCACAGGTGCAAGGATTCGGAGAGCCCACGTCAACCAAAGCACAGATACTGTTGCTCGTCCGGTCGATACGAACGGTGGCCAAAAGTGAGTAGAGATATTTAGAATACTTCAATGCAAACCGTCCGCCTCTAATGGAGTGACTCTCTTGTGTGGTCTTTATTTACAGTACCTTTAATATTTCTTAATATAGTAGCGATAACGTTTAAACTACTCCTTGGCTGACGACCTCGTGCCGTCCATTCTTTGTGTATTGCTGGATGAATAAATATGTGACCTAATGTTAATGTACTCCCATCACTACTGCTTAGCTTTAAGCGACTTGAACTTGTTCTCCAAACGAATCGTGTACGAATCCAGTTGGTAAGCGGCAGCTTCGAGCTTGTCCACCGTTGATTCAATGTCGTCAATCCTTTGCAGGAGAGGTTTCTGCAATAGCACACGAAAGAAACGATGAGAGATATTCTATGGCATCCGAAGCAGGAGCACCATCCACGTACCAGTTCCTCGTACTTTTGATTCAATTCCGTGTTTTTGGCCGCAATCGATTGCGACATTTGTCGCATATCCGCCACCTTACCCATCATGGCCCGGTTCATGTTTTCGATCAGCTTGTAGTCGTCCACCGTTGAGGCCAACTCGTGCGTTATGTATTCGCCAGTTTTTTGGAACATTTTCGTTGCCAGCCGCGAAAGGTTCGGATCGTGGGCGTCGAACGGTTCGAAGCTGGACGTTGAGGTGGAAAGGGTGGGTCCTTTCCGGGGTGAATCGGTAACACCGTACTCTTCCTCCATTGTATTGGGATGTGGTTGTACTTAAAGGGTAAGTTTTTGTGGTGATAAAACTGTAAAAGCGAATCACACAGCTGAGGCAAAGGTGGAATCGCAAAAGGTATTACAATTGTTTACCTGTGAACTATTTGTTGTTGTTTACGACTGATGTTTGAAAGGGAATGCCCGAGGTCATTGTATCTGACAGCCTACGGAGCTAATGTCTTGAATTGTTGGAATAAACAACTTTATATTACTAGTATTTTTAACAAATTTGTCTTAAGCAATCGAATAACTTGTATGAAACGGAAATAAAAATTATTAATAGCTTATAAAAACTAAATTTTGAAATTGCGCCATTCCAGCTGTCAACTGTCACCGAATGTGATCTAAAATAGGGCAGATTTCTAATTTAGTCCGTTTTGTAATGTGTAATCCTGCCGTGTAGCAATAAAACTGGTTTTATAATGTGCATACATCATTTTAACATGATTCTAAACCCTATTATCACTTTTATATAGTTTAGAAAGCAATATGAGTTCATTCCAACAAATTTTATCCTTCCATTAATCCAAAATAATGCACGTAGAATCATTCATTTTCCTTCAGAGTTCTTATAAACCTTCTCCAAAAGGGGTTTAATTTTTAAATTTAATTAAACAACACAAAACTTCCCTTTTACATTCATAAGCCCCGAATAATCGATAGCAACCATGCGCAACCCCGTCGTGAGCTTTACCGTTGGAGCTTTTCCTTCGGCATGGCGAACGATTTTACATGGCTTTTACGAAAACAATCACACCCGGTCCGACCTTCCCGAAACGCGCGTACTCACACTTACAGCTGCACAATGCAGCTGTGCAACGCTTCATCGTGCCATCCTGCTCGTGCATCCTGGCCGGTCCAATAGTTCGTCCCCGAACCGGGGATGGGATGGTCACTATTTCCCCATCCATCTACTTTGCTCCCCGGCAACCCGCAACCCGGATGTGATGCACCAACACAAGTGCATGCCAATGGCAAACACGTCCATCATTCCGAAACGGCTGGGAAAAACCATGCCCCAGTCGGGTCGGGTTTGTTTCGCGTTCCCGATAACCCTAGTCCGTTTTCCACGTGCAGCGCCGGGATGGTTCGTCCTTTTTGCTTGCGCATCCCAAAGGCGTACCATCCATCGTATAACTGCCATGGTGCCGGATGCTTCTCACGGTCATCCTGACGGTTGCAAGGTGGGGTTGGGATGGGAAAGACGGATGGAAATGGCTGGAATGGAATCGGAAAGCTGGGTACATACATATATAAACGATGTGCAGTAAGCGCACTGCCAGTCAGTTCTACTTTGTAATGCAGTGTTGCAACTTGTGCAGCCCGTGCTAGACGTGCAGTGTGGCCGTTGCAGGACGTGTTCGTCTCGTGGTGGGTGTGTGCGTATGAGTGTGTGTGTGTTTGTCCGGTGCGTTTGTGCTAAACCTTGTCGGGAACGTTGTGCTGTGTCGCGTATCAACGGCTCAGGTAGGCGAGAGATTGGATTAATGGTCTGCGTTTAACTGCATTCACCACGTGGCCCGATAGCGATAAAGCGCACATTCAGGGTTCGGTTCGGCAAAACTAATCCATGAAAGTAGAATGAAAAAGCAGGAGCTTAAACCCATGGATCAAGATGTACTGGTGCAGCAGTGCAGGGTGTGCAGCAAAAGCAAAAGTGAAAAGTAGTAAATAAGCATCAGGCTCTCAGACCTTCCCGGACCTCCCTGATTGAATTAACGGATAGAGTCAGCCATCGGGAGGCTTAAAAATTAATACGATACCGGGATAGGATTGCCTGCCCAATCGGAAGCACCTTCGGGGCATGGTTCAGCGCTCACTTCTTGTCCCATTTTACGTCCAGTTACGTGCGCAATACGCTCGTGATGGGTCAATTGGATAGGATTTAAAATTCATGAACCGTTTTGCTATCCTCGCGAGCGTGTGGTACACATTTTTCACCCGCATGTTTTAGTGGCCCTACGTCCACAGTCCATACCACGTGGGTGATAGTGGTGGCCTGCTTTACTCACGACTCAGCTTGGGGACGCTTGGGAGTTGGGCAAATTTACGGCAAAGCTTGTGTGTGTGTGTGTGTCTTGTGGACACGGACATGTTCGCGTGCTGGCGTGCTTCTTTACCCACCGCGAACTTCGGACCGGGTTTGGTCTAATGAAGGGAATAAATTTCAAACGGAAGTTTACTTTTTACCATCATTAGCTTTTCAACCGGGTAGCTAGGGAGCTGGTTGCGTGTAGGTACCCATCAGTCAGTCAATGGTGGGTGGCGCTGTGGCTCCGTAGTCTCTTGCCGGAGCACCAGAGAGCTAATGAATGCATCCGGATTTCATTAAAAGAAGCTAATTTTCACCCTCGTATGTCGAAGATGTGCCGTAGCATGATAAGTTACATATAGCTGCTTTAAAGCGAAAATCAGGCGCGGCAGTGTAATATTTGTTGTTTGTGCTGGTTTCACGCCTGAATGTATGCAATCGCTATTTATGTGGGATCGCTTTTGATGATATACTCGGGGTTCGACGGAGACAGCTTTGATGTTTGGTGACTGGAAGTTGAAAAAAATAAATAAAAAGCGATACAAGAAAGAGGCCAATAAAGAAAGCCATTAATTTTTAATAAGACTTACATAGGCATAACATAATTAATTTAGCGTGGGAAATTGATTTACGTCGCTCCTGTGCTTTATTTCTATTATTATTTGGATCTCTACTTTGCCATTTGTTTTTTTTTCTTATGTGGATGTAAAACGTAGAGTTTAGTCTATTTAGTAAGTTCATTTAGTAACAGGTTTGCTTTCAGTTCGGGCCTTTTCCTTTAACAAGATATTAAGCAGACAGGTAATGGTAAAATAAAGATTTCGTTGTTGTTAAATTCGTAAATTTTTATTTATATCAAGATAAGGGAATTGTCAATACGATGATGTCTTCTACTACTATCTAATACAATAGCTAGTAGACTCCTATACCTGGAACTGTCAGTGCCGTTTAATGGTAGTTAACGAGAGGAAATCTTATCTAATATTTGTTTGTTTATCAATTAAATTATCTCCTTTAAAATAAATACTGAGATAAATCACCATTATTTTGTGCTTCTTTTAAATTTATGTATTTACGAGGAGTTTTTTAAACTGTATGAATTGACTATTAACTGTATGAATTGACCGATGGTGATGCGACAGCGGCGCCGGTCTTCACACGGCAAGTCTCAACTGGGCCGTTCCCCCATAGTGAGGACTGACTATCCAACTATGCGGTAACAATAAGTCTAGTAAGCCAGAAATGGCAGGCATGACCTTAAGAGGTCGTCGTTCGGTCGGTCGTTGACTATTAGTTAATAATAATTTATGGTAAAGTAAAGCGTTACTGTAGAAAATAATTAGCCTTCGATTAAGTGTTGTTTGAATCTTCCTAGGAGCCTAGAAGCATTCTAACAAATTATTATCACCCATTTTCTGGGAGGCCTTTTAGAAGTTGAATGGGATTTTGTCCATGGGTGTCCTGAAAATAAATGATATAATGTTTTCAACTCTTCCGAGATATCTCACATGTTTGGTCAAATGGTTCTATTGATCAATACTAAGGTTACTTGAGCGTTTGAAGTTGAAAAGCCTTCAAAAAGGCTTCCTTTTACGAAACCGCTACCAGTCGCTCAATTTTAGTGATTGCCGAACATATGTAGGACAGTTTCCATCTTGTTAAGAATGTTCTTGATTGTTAAGATGATTGTGCTGACTTAGAAATCCATTTTGTAGTGTCTTCACAGCAACAAAACCGCCAGACAATGTAATTTTTTTTCCTCATACATTTTGGCTGCATTGACACTTTACAGTCCCAAAACGCTGTGTTGGTTGGACGGAATTTGTCCTCTATCAGAGTATTTCGTCTTCCTCTCGAATCGAGAAGCAGTTAAAATAGGTCATCGGAAAGTGCCATACTATTGCCAATCTTTTTTGTTTAGTTACAAAACACGTAGTAGGAAATAATATTCAATTCTAGTTTCTCGACGATTCTCATGAAAATTCTCAATAAGTAAATACAGAGTAGTTAGTATAGAATTATTAAATAAATTGGAAGCATCAATAGAACATGTTCGTAAAAAGCCAAATCGACCGATCGACACGTAACAATTGCGTCTATTGATGTGCTTTCGTTGGACGATAATGAAAAGGAAAAACATAGAAAAGTTTGAAACGGCAACTTTAAAATTTGGCAGTAGTCTTACGTTTCAGAGAACCCATAAGGAAGCAGACACTATCCATCATGGATGTACATGAGTTTTGGTTCTGGTGTGTTCTGGAGGTGATTCTGGCTGAGAAAAAATGCTATGGCAAGATGTCCAATAGATGCAATTTTTGTTAAGTGTTCAATTTCTTTTCTTAATTTAAATGTGTTGTATCAGCAAGTTTTATTGTAAAAGCAATAATTAACGTAAAACAGTTATTTATTGTTAATATAAAGATTATTGCTTATTAATTCTATAACACACAGCTTAAAGAGAGATTCTACAGTTGCATAATCTTATGCAGATGCACAATTTTCAACGTTAAAAAAAATCCCAAGAAGAAACCCCCCCCCCCCCAAAAAAACAAGTCAAAGTAAGAGCAAACAGACGCAAATCGACACAAAAAGCCATATTTTCTTGCAGCAAACCGAAAACCGTGCAAGCAAACTGGGCGAATATTGTTCGCACTAATGATACATAAATTTAACCTCTTTATTGTCTTTCGCTTCACCATTTATACGCTTTCTTCCGAATTTTTCCTTTTTCGGCAGATTCTGGACGCAGATAGTTTTGCTCCTTCACCATGCAGTCCGGCTGTTTTAGTGCATGAGTGTACTTGGTGTGTGTTTGTGTGCGAGCAAGTGCGAATGTGAACGTGAAGGTAAAATGCTTTGCACGGTGAAATGATCTAGCCGAGCCCCGGTATCCGGTTCCGGTTTGCACCGGCAAGCGACACTGCGTCCGTGAAGTTGTGTGGAACAGCAAGCGTCAAGGAGATGATAAAAACCAAACAACGTCAACCGGGAAGAAGTCTGGACTTCAGTGGCAGTGTAGTCAGGAGATTGCAAATGGAGCAAGTTGTGCCACATACCGCGTGTGCACTGGGTCGTGGGGCCTTTTCCCCAATATCGAGCTTCGAACTAACGAGACCGAGCCGGCTAGAGCGTTACATGCGTTAAAGTTTTGCATAGCACTGGACCCCGGCAGTTCTTTTTCGGGTGCCCTTCAACATTGTCCACACATCGGAATCGTGCAGCCAGGTGCATCTTGTGTGCGGTTTTGCACCGTGCTTCTCCAGTGAAGTGGTTTGCTTTTTCGGTCGGTAAGTTTGTTCCCGCAAAAACCTGCTCCACCAGCAACAACAGCGCAGATCGTTCGAGAACAACTGTGTGTCCTGTAGGTTTTGCAGTGTAAATGTAGATTGTTTCTCGTAGCCAAAAAAATATGGCCAAAACGATACCGGTGTTCCCGTTTAATGTGGTGCTCATGGTTGATTTGTGTGTGACTTTCTTACGAAAAACATGAAAAGAATAGAACTATGGACATTGCGTGCAGTCATATTTGTGTTGCTATGTTTAACGTGTTCGGCTGGCGGCTGTTCCAACGATGTGATAAATATTGGAACTATATTTTAAACCACTAAAGCTGTCCCTTACCGGTAGGCTTTGCAGCGTTGCAAAAGAAAACCTCTAATGTTGACCATGCGTTTCACACCCTTCGAGTGACACTTGAGACCGGTTGTGTAGTAGTTTGCACACCGACACACTGATAAAATGACACGTGACGGTGTGTGTGTATGTGTGACGGAGGTTGCGGACGGGTGTCGAGATAAAATCCCTTTGCCGTTAAATTAGTCACGTACCGCGAACGATGAGATACGGCGCAAGGGTGGTACCATTATTAGCACGCCTTTAGACTCGTAGCCGATCAAGCTTGGTTGTTGGTGGTGGTACCACAAGAAGCCCGAGTTAGCACCCAACACCGCACGATGGGGGATGATGTCATATGCATCGATTCGGATGACGACGAAGACGATGAGGCGGTTTCTGCTGCTGCTGCTGCTGCATCTACTTCTGCTGTGGCTGCTGCTGCCGGAAGTGCACTCAATACACGTGGTGCCGCCTTTGGACGGCACGGGGGAAGACATTGGCGTCAGCGGCGTCGAGGTAAGTGATCATTATGTGTGTGCGTGTGTTGCTCTGACGCTTCATTCAAGTTCTCTTGGAGCGTGCTTTTGTTTTTTTGTTAACGTGTTAACAACTCTTACATGTAGAATTGAGTGCATTTGCAACAGATATATGCTTGAAGCAGATGCACGGGATGGTAGGGCGTCTCTTCTACAAGCAATACCGGTAAATAATTTCCCTGGTGGTTTAACATGTTTGTTACGAGAAATAACAAATGAAGTAAAATACATCATACATAAGGGGAATGTACATATGTGAATAGAAAGGTTTTGGTGTTGATTAGCTTTTTAAACAACAAAGCTTTGCAACTGACTACTGAAAATCACTAAATTGTTGAATAAATTAATGAATTGAATTATAAGGTCCGCCTCTACATTAAAAAAAAAAACGTTACTCTACCCTTTTTGTCTACATTTTACAATAAAAATCATTCCATGTATTCCATGTTCTTAGGAACTGTTAGGTTCTATTCCAAGAACTGGCCAGATTAGCTTATAAATCCAATACAATTGTGCAAAGAAACTGAAAAACGGGCATAAAAATTGTTAAACGCTACAATAATCTTATGGAAAAGCGGTTTGTGTCGATGGTAATTGGTTTAAAATGCTATTATTTGGCTCAAGAATCTCAGTTTGATCAGTTTTAGTCCCTTTCTTAAAACCCTCAAATGTCTCAATGAACCAAAAACCGTTTTGACTCCATAGAAAAAATTAATCTAAAATAAAGGTTGAGCTCTGTTTTGGTCACTTTTGGTGCATTATAGCAAAACATTTCTAACGTGTACAAATTTGGTTACTTCCTTACTTATCAAGCGATATAATCTCATCACAGTCCTGGGTTGCTCCCACAAACAACAAAACCGCTCACGGTCTAGCGCCGTCGTATGCCATTCTAATGTCCCGGCCATAACTTAGCGAAAAATTACTTTCTCGTGTTTAAATTATGAACTATCTTTAAATTATTACTATCAACTATGGAGTAGAGCAGGTATGTCAAACTGGCGGCCCGCGGGCCGCATGCGGCCCGCTTAGACTTTAGATGCGGCCCGCGAACATGACTAAACTGCATATGTAATTGATTGTAAGATATCGAAGATAATCTTTTATACATTTTTGAAAAGTATTGAACCATATTGAATAGTTGAACCATATTGATTTTCTTATTAAGATCAACTTTGCAGCCCGCAAATTATCGGGAATGTGTAAATGTGGCCCGCCAATGAAATGAGTTTGACACATCTGGAGTAGAGCATAAATTCCTTGCAACATGTAGGGGTAGAGTCTACTCCATTTTGGATGGGGAAAGGAATGGTCAGAAGGGATAGGGTGTTGGTAGAGGGTCAGTACGCGGAAACGACACAAAAGTGACTGTGGAACGTACCGAACTATTGGGACTATTGGGAAGCGATTGGACCCGGTCGAATAGACCACTTCTCGGGGATAAAAGCGATAGGTGCTTACCGTTAGGCACTTGGCCGAACGGCTCGCGTCCCAAGAATAGAATACAAGATAAGCCGTGAAAACTAAGGGAAGAAAGGAATGATTGCGACAATTAAACATACCAGAGAGAAAATCGGTGTGTCGCTATCGGTCCAAGACTTCAAATCGATTCCGCTAATTGAGAGATTAGGAAGGTTGAAATGAATGATCTCTTCAAACTTTTACTAGAACTCTTTATACCTTTCTGATCTGTAGTGGATTCACCCAGTGGGCTGCTCACAGATTGGTCTGCTCCGTTGTTTTCTGACGTTTCTGATCCGTTCTATCCAAAGCACAAGAATATACTTTGGTCATTGCCTATCTTTAGGCGTAAAACAAGGATTTTAGCTGAGGTGCTCTCTCAGACTTCACATTGCATAATCCTCAGGCGCAAACCTTCTCTGTGATCATACAAACTGAACACAAAGGATGTTTTGATACATGTGACTTTAGAAGGCCCGCTTAGACTTTAGATGCGGCCCGCGAACATGACTAAACTGCATATGTAATTGATTGTAAGATATCGAAGATAATCTTTTATACATTTTTGAAAAGTATTGAACCATATTGAATAGTTGAACCATATTGATTTTCTTATTAAGATCAACTTTGCAGCCCGCAAATTATCGGGAATGTGTAAATGTGGCCCGCCAATGAAATGAGTTTGACACATCTGGAGTAGAGCATAAATTCCTTGCAACATGTAGGGGTAGAGTCTACTCCATTTTGGATGGGGAAAGGAATGGTCAGAAGGGATAGGGTGTTGGTAGAGGGTCAGTACGCGGAAACGACACAAAAGTGACTGTGGAACGTACCGAACTATTGGGACTATTGGGAAGCGATTGGACCCGGTCGAATAGACCACTTCTCGGGGATAAAAGCGATAGGTGCTTACCGTTAGGCACTTGGCCGAACGGCTCGCGTCCCAAGAATAGAATACAAGATAAGCCGTGAAAACTAAGGGAAGAAAGGAATGATTGCGACAATTAAACATACCAGAGAGAAAATCGGTGTGTCGCTATCGGTCCAAGACTTCAAATCGATTCCGCTAATTGAGAGATTAGGAAGGTTGAAATGAATGATCTCTTCAAACTTTTACTAGAACTCTTTATACCTTTCTGATCTGTAGTGGATTCACCCAGTGGGCTGCTCACAGATTGGTCTGCTCCGTTGTTTTCTGACGTTTCTGATCCGTTCTATCCAAAGCACAAGAATATACTTTGGTCATTGCCTATCTTTAGGCGTAAAACAAGGATTTTAGCTGAGGTGCTCTCTCAGACTTCACATTGCATAATCCTCAGGCGCAAACCTTCTCTGTGATCATACAAACTGAACACAAAGGATGTTTTGATACATGTGACTTTAGAAAATGGTCACTCAAGTCACAGAAAAATAGTGTTTAGCTCGAATTTTTTTTAGCTCGAAATTTTTAAAACATTTTATTTTTAATTGAATGGAGACGCCTGGTACTTTTGGCAAGCGCTTTAGTAAAGTTTATTTATTTATTTAGTTTTGACCAATAGCGTAGTCTAAACATTGTAATTTAAACTAGGTTTAACAAACTGAAATGGATTTTCAAATCTTCACATATGTAGTTAAAGTATTCGTGTCAAATCTGTACTTTGTAGTGTATTCTTTCGTTACAAACAGCTTCAATTGGTATTTACATTTATTAAAAAAAAAACATACTTAAAACATGCTTGTGCAACATGGTTTATCACACCTTCCAGCTAATCGGCTTTACAAATTGCAATCGTTAGCGGTTACATCGATTTTGACAGATTTTCCCCCTTTTTTACAGTTCATCGATTTTACATTGATGATTACATCGAATGGATCATTGTTCCATTTTTCCCGTGCCGATCGATTTTACACAATGGTGATGGGATGGAGCAAAACCGGCAAAACCAAACCACTCTCTTTTTATTGTTTCTGGCTTTAAGATTTGCTTTTGTTCGTACCGTAAGAAAATATGCATCAAACGATAAGTCGGGGTCTTTTCTTATTCGCCTTGCACAAGACTTGGCGTCGTACCATGTCAGTGTGATTATACGGCAATATGCTTGAAGCGTTGCAGTTTTGCTGAATGTTCTTTTCCTTCGTTTGTTTTAAAACTTTTAACATTAGTTGTTGATTTAATAAAAACGGTACATCAAGTGCGTTTTATATTTAAAAAAGGACATTTGTAAACGATTTTAAGCTCAAATCTTATATCAAATAATTAAAAAACTAAACAATTTTATAATTTTATTCACATTTGCCAAACAAATTATAGTATTTTTTTAACTTTTGTTGAATCAACTGTACAAAAACGAAAATTGTACATAAACATTTAATACCCAAAGTTTCCTTCTAGCTTCTGATTTATTATCACCACTGTAGAATGTATTCATACTTCCAGTAAGATATTATATTACTAAGTTCACATCTGCAACCAAAAACAACCCGAGTGTTTCAATTTAATTCCAAATTCGAGCGCGTTCCACCTCAAGGGACGCTTTTCGATCTTTGCATCCGCGTGCGTGCAGCATATTCCCTACTTGCGTATGACCTTCACACTACCGAGTCTTTACAGCACAGGGACACACCTATGTCCCACCATACAGGGCCACACACACATACGGATCCGCGTCAGCTTGCACGCGATTATGTTTCGACGCCAGCGTGTCGCGATGGAGGCGCCACACACTTTAACCGAAAGCACGTTTCTC
>KZ062978.1:34909-78093 GCA_002091835.1 Anopheles maculatus
TCTTTCCCTCTCTCTCACGCTCTGTCTCTCACTCCACTCGTGCAGCAGATGCAACTTTAAACGACAATAGAATTTTCCGTCCATCTCATCCGTCTTCCTTCCTGCGGCCTGCTCTCGCGCTCCTGTGTCAACAGTCTATTTTTGAAAAAAGGAAGCTGTCCCGGCGCTGTCACGCCACACGTTGTGTTCGCGTACGGCATGTCTTCCCTGTCTGCTTACATAACCTCAAAGTATCGGTGCCAACCAGCAGCACCAGCACCAGCAGCCGGAATCGGTGATGCAGAGCCGTTGTTCGCTCTCGTCCAGACAGTTCGCTTCCCACCACGGGGAACCAGGATCCGTTGTCAATTACAATTTCCTTCGGCTGCATTTTGGGGCAAGCGTGAAGGCAAGTTTGCAGTGCTCGGCACAATCATCTGCTCGGCGAAAGACGCTACAAATATTATGTTCCACTTGGGAATTCTGAAGACGACGTTTCGGCGTGCCCGCTTCCGGTAGGCGGTGTGTGCTGGCGAATTCGGTTTGCCGGGAATTATTGCCTGGTATTGCAAATGGTGGTTTTACTGTATGTGGTGTGCGCGCGTGTGTGTGTGTGTGTGTGTAGTGTATTCAGGAGGAGCATTAACTTTGAAGATGCTATGCAGACTAGTTGGTTGACAACTTATGGGATTTTATACGAGAATTTTGTTTTCCTGCTTTTACTTCACTCGTGGTGGTTCGATTCCATGTGGTTGTACGGGAATCGACAAAAAGAAGAAAACGTTTTTATTATCTTCTTTTATACAAAAGTTTGTACCACTCGAAGCTTTATTGGCCTATAAAAGACGCGGCAAATTCGTTCTAATGGTGTTAAACCACAATTAATCTTTCAATGTGTGTTGTGAAACTAAACATTAAGTGTTGATTCTACTCTCTAGGCTAAATACTCTATTTATTATCGTGAAGTTACATGTTTTTTTATGTTTTTTAAACCTTTCCATGGAACTCATCCTCAAAAGTTTTTTTTTTATTTTAATTAAAGTGTGACATCTGTTCCTTTAGACGGACTGGACAGGACTGGTTTATTACAAGACAAGTTACAATGTTCACTTACGCATACATACACATAATCTTAAAGTACTATCCTATCACGCATACACAACACTCTCCCCGATTAACTTGTCTTTACACTATTTACAATACTTCATTCGAGGCTGACCTTTCAATCTATCAGATCTCCTGATAGGGGGCGATCGTGATTCACTTCGTTTCCGTTTTCGTATTTCCTTACTTACATCTATTGGTGGACTAAATGACCGGACTGCATATTTTTTCCTTAGTTGGTTAACATGTACTAATCTAGCAGTTCCATTTAAATTTATTAAGCATACGGTTGGACTAACTCTTTTTAAAACTGTCGCAGGAATCCATCGCAATAGATCCTTAAAATGGTTCCTATACAATACCTTTTCACCATACGTATATATAGGTAGTACTTTACTTCTATTCTTAATATCACGATTCATTTCATCTCGACTATTATTTACACGGTATTGTTCTATTGGCTTTCTGACGGACTCTGCTATAAATGAGTGCGTTACATCGAACTGCGTTTTAGGTCTATATGCTAATACTTTACTAGATGGTGTTACTTTAGTTATTGTATGTGGAGTATTTCTATAATTTATGAGGAATTTGTTTATCTTCCTAACTAATGGTAATGGTTTACATTTTTCATCCAATAGGAATTTACTCAGTACTTCCTTGACGGTTCTAACACCTCTCTCTGCTAATCCATTCGATTGAGGATGATATGGAGGTGATTTTGTAACTTTGACTTTGTGTTTTTCTAAGAATTCTCGAAACGCTTCGGAATTAAAAGGGGGTCCATTATCCGACACTAATTCTTTTGGACTACCGAAATATGCAAATATGGACTCTAATTGCTCGATTATATCTGACGCTTTTGACATATTAAGTACGCGCACATCAATGTACTTTGTACATGCGTCTACAATTATTAACATCGTACGCGACTCAAAATAGAATAGATCAACGTGTATTCTTTCGAAAGGCTGTTCTGCTTTTCGCCATGTGGTGTTAACTATCTCTTTCCTAACTGGTTGACGTGATTGACATACTTCGCATGCTTGTACAAATTCGGTTATGTCTTTGTCCAACTTCCTCCACCACAAATGTTGTCTTACATGCATTTTCATTCTCACTATTCCTTCGTGGTTTCCATGAAATTGATGTAACAATTTTGTTTTTAATCTTTTTGGTACCACTACTCTTTCGTCAAAATATAAGACTTGTGGTCAATTCCAAAATGGTAACATATCTTGTAATAGGGTATAAACTCTTCGTTCAGTTTCCTTGGGCACCCTTTTTTGACGTAATCATACAGTATTTGTATCTCTCTATCAGTTTTTTGACCTTCTCTTAATGTTTCCAAATCGATTGTTTCTTCTTCTAGTACCTTGAGGCCTAACTTTGTATCTTCAATCCTATTTTCCTCTGATAAAGGTAAACGCGAAAGAGCATCGACATTGCTCATTCTTTCTCCAGCTCTATGTTCTATTGTGTACTCATAGTTTGCTAAGAGCAACGACCATCTCTGTAATCTTGCAACTGCTATTTTTGACGTTCCTTTTGTAGGATTGAATATCTCTTTGACCCCACTGTTATCCGTGACTAATTTGAATTTTCGTCCATACAGGTAATTGTGAAATTTCTTCACTCCAAATACTACTGCTAGCGCTTCTCTATGTACTTGAGCGTAATTTCTTTGAGCTTCTGAAAGCGATGCCGAAGCAAACATAACAGGCTTTTCTACATTGTTAATGACATGCGATAGAATTGCTCCTACCCCATATGGACTTGCATCTACTTGCAGTACTAACGGTTTTTCTGGGTCATATGGGACTAACATTCTGTTTTCGCATATTAACCGTTTCGACTTTTCAAATGCTTCTTGACATGATTTAGTCCATTCAAACTTTCTCTCCTTTCGCAACAATTGATATAGAGGGTATAACGCCGTTGATACATTTGGAAGAAATCTATGGTAATAATTCAATAAACCCAGGTATGCTTGAAGCTGACTTATGTTATTCGGAATTGGTGCCTTTACGATAGCTTCTACTTTTGATTCAATTGGGTGTATGCCCTTATTCGTTATTGTATGACCCAAATATTCAATACTTGACTTGTAAAAAACTGACTTCTCCGCATTTATCTGTACATTATGACTGTTTAACTTTTCCATGACTTCATATAAATTCTTTTTACATTCCTCAAAATTGTTTCCTCCAACGATAATATCATCTATGTACGCCAATCCCTTTGTATTCCTTAATATTTGATCTATTAAACTTTGAAAAATCGCTGGGGCCGTATGGATACCGAATGGCATTCGTGTATAATTAAACAATCCTTTTATCGTATTAATTGTGCATATTTGTTTCGCAGACTCAGACAATTTGACTTGTAAATACGCTCCCGATAAATCGATTTTACAAAATAATTTCCAATCGGAAATTTTGGCTAAAATGTCTTCAATTTTTGGAAGTGGGTAATGTTCCATCGACAAATACTTATTAAGCGTTGCTTTTCCATCTAGACATAGCCTTACAGAACCATTTTCTTTTTTCACAACGACTACCGGACTTGCCCATTCGGAATACTTGGTTGGCACTAATACACCTTCATCCACCATTTTTTCTAACTGCTCTTCAACCTTTTTCTGTAAGGTAAAAGGGACGGGATAGGCTTTATGAAAAATTGGACAATAATTCTCCTTCAATACTAATTCAATACTAAATTACGATTAATCGTGCATGGAAATTTCCGTTTTATCTCAGCTACAACATCTGATTCAACACTTTTAAGCTCAAACGCTTGTCGCCAATTCGGGAATAAAACATCCAACCAATTTCTTCCTAACAGTGGCGTAACACTTCTTTCCGATCGAATTATTATTAATTCTAACTCAAATATTTTTTCGCAATTCGCTATTTCCACTTCAACACGCATTTTGCCCATTGGCTTTATCGCTTGCCCTGACGCTGAGAAAAAGGATTCATTCGTTTGTGTGATTTCTACACCGTTGAACATTTTAGTATATGTTTCCTCTGAAATTACACTAACACATGCTCCGCAATCTATTTCAAAATCCATCTGCTTACTATTACACACAAGACTAACCATTTGAGGATTTTGACCTTTCTCGTTTTCAACTTTCCGTAGTTGACTTCTGCCGACGCTACGCACAGGTTTTTTTGCAAAACGGCACTTTGTAGAAACGTGTCCCATTTTTCCACACACGTAACACTTCCACACTTTTGCAGGACAAGTTGCAGGATTATGCGCACGACCACAACGATGACACTCCGCACTTGGCTTTTGCTCCTGGCTGCTGCGATGATTATACGCATACTCTCGTGCATACTGCTTACTCTGCTGCTGTACTGGCGTTCTACGCACGCTCGCTACCGCTTGCATCTCCTTCTCTTCCATCGCTGCGTTCTGCTGCTGCGCCGCTTCCCATGAACGCGCTATTTCACACGCATCCGCAAATTTCACTCTCGACTCTCTCAGCATCCGCGTTCGTAGCTCATGATCACGAACGCCAGCCACAAACTGGTCTCTTAGCGCATCTTGCAGAAACGACCCGTAATCACACGATTGCGCCTTCGCCTTCAAGCTGATGATATAGTCGTTTATCGACTGATCTGCAGACTGTTTTAGCTTTCGGAACTGGTAGCGCTCCGATACTATATTTGCCACAGGTGTGAAATATTCACTCAGCGCCTTCATTAGCTCCTTATACGACTTTGCTCGCGGATCCTCCGGTGAGCAAATTTTGACTGCCGCCGAATACAATGACGCTCCCGCCATTGTTACCATGATTGGAACTTTCTTTTCGTCGGTCACATCGTTCACAGTAAAGAACATCTCCAAACGACTTGTGTATTCATTAAAACACTCCCCCAAGACATAGGGTTCTATATTTCCAATCATACTCATTTTGGACTTTTCAACTTTAATGGGCTTCACTTTTTCCTCGTCGCCAATTTGTGACATCTGTTCCTTTAGACGGACTGGACAGGACTGGTTTATTACAAGACAAGTTACAATGTTCACTTACGCATACATACACATAATCTTAAAGTACTATCCTATCACGCATACACAACTGCGTGACCTCAGTTTTAAACCTCAGTTTAAAAACTGAGGTTTTAGAGTTAATGTATTGATCAATTGAAATGTTACGAAAGCTGATTGTGTTGAACAACATGATTTCATAACGTCCTGTGGTCATCGATCATAGTAACTATTGATTACATTAGTAGCTCACAAACACATCAAGCTCAATTGCTAGCGATGCAACGGAAGTAATTGAGCAGAATAATCAAGTGGAAATATTCGATTTTGAAATTGATATTCAATAGCAAATCGGTATGTGTTTGATTGTAGATAACTTTATAATGGAATCTTGGGTAAATGCGTGATGGTTTACTTCTATAAATTGATGGTGTCTTACGTAACTGTGTGTTAAGATGCTTACGCAGGATGTCTACGAAAGGAACCTACAATTTGAGTGGATTTTGTATTTGTGTAGTCAAGACCGGGTTATATTCAGGCTTTAGTGAACAGAGTAAAGATTATCGTTAGAATACTTCTGAAGTTGGAGGCATCTTCAAGCCTTGAAAAGTTGAACAGCACAAGAATAGCTCTAGAAATCTATAGAATTCGCTAAAGCAACTCGAAGACATCTTCGAATATTGACAAGTTGAACGAGACGATCATCAGACCTTTTGAATCACTCAGTAAGTGGAATGTTTCAAAGGAGATAGTGAAGTATGGCAAACCCGTTACAGAAATTGAGTGGAATTTTGCATCCATTGACAAGAAATTTTACAATCAGATTTGGTTTTTTAAAAGAAGTGATTACTTCCACTTCTTTCCCAAATGTTACAACTAATGTTTACGTTAAACCACGTTCAAATGTGAATGGCGTGGTACTAGTGGATGACAGTTTTCAATTTGCCAGTTTAACAGTGGAGTACTAAACGCTCGGCAGAAGTTCTACAACCGAGTAACAAAAATTCCTCTAAGTGAATGCATGATTCCACTATATAATTGTAAAGTTTCACATGAAGCTTACAATATACCACTAAATTTTTCAAATGTTCCATAATATGGATCGAAACCTTTAGCATAGCATTTGAAATTCATTTTCCTTCTTTCTTGATAAACCATAATAAATTTTCCTAATCTTTAATTGCTCAACGTGTGTAAAGTTATCATAATATATCCAGGTCCTGGTCACTTACACATTAAGAGTATTAGTTGTTCTCTTCTTTGTGGGTCTGACAACCTGTCAGACAATACCAGTTTACTATACTTATTGATAACAGACAGTCAGTCCTCACTACAGAGGCAAGGTCTGGATGGGATTCGAATCCGGCCCTGCCGGAAGATCGATGCCACAATTTGTATTCACAAAACTTGATTTAATTAATTATCGAGAAACTATTCCCAATAAAAAAAATTTCCACACCTTTCAACTATTTGATGCTTTATTAACTATGTAATCTACAAATATTTAGCTTAATACTTCAAAAAAAAAATGCAGCCACAAAATTATAAAGAGCTTTAACAGACTTACCTTCTTGTTCTCTTTACTGTTCTTTTCTTTCCTATCAATAATTTATATGCTGCATTCAATACAGCGTGCATCTAAAATTAAAAAAACAATTGTCTGTTTGTGCTGTGCAGAGATATTGCTATAAAAAAGAACTTGGGTCCTTTTGCCTGAGGACACGGCAAGATACTTCACAAAAACGCCTCCTGTAAGACGCTTTCAAACAAACAGCTCTAACGAAACGCCTCGTCTGAGAGATTGAAAGAGTGGAGCAAATAGAAAGAGATGCACCGTAATACAATAATCTTATCAATTGTGTTCTGTTATGGTGCATCGCGCACATCGAAATCGGTGCTTCTTCCGCAGACTGCAGCCGGCGCAACTGTCATGCCCGTCAGTCGAAGAAAACTGAAATTGATTGTGAGCGACCGGAAGTTTTTATGCTCGGCTCGGCTAGCCGCTTGATTGGGGCAGCGGCCAATTGTGCACGGTCATGCAACATAAATCAGCATCAGCACCGAACCGGTTGACGGCTACCCAAACCGGTCCTCCCAACGCTCCCGAGAGTATGCGAGAGAGAACGAGGAGCAAGTTTTAGAGGACGCTTTTAGAACATCCGATGCATTTTGCAGTCAACTTTGTTCAGCTCAGTTTTTGGACACTGCTCCGGGCTGCTTGTTTTAATAGCTTCCCTCGTCTAATCGCGTCCCAGCTGATGGTTCTGGGGGCAGGCACGGGGCGATAAAAAGCGTCGTAACGAGCTTCGCACTCAGCTGTCACCGGAGTGTAAATAGTGACTCGGGCTGATGAGTTGTATTTTGATTTGCCCACCTCATCGTCATTAAGCTAAATTTTCCTCCATTCCCGAACTGTTTCGGTAGGTAAATGTTCCGGGGAGACAACAAAGACGTTGACTGCAAAACTCCCTGGAGCGGGACACGAGTGGACTCTTTTTTGAGGTTAGATTTTGATGCATCAACAACGACGGGACAAAACATGGGGACAAACACCAGTAACGCATTTGCTCAGCGCGAATCATGCTAGGATCATTGGTTTCCATTCTAGCGTGATAGGTATTTCCGGGTGGTGCAATGAATGTGCCCTTTCTTGTGACCCGGGTGTCTCGGTTCCAGTTCGGTACACGGTCTTGCCTTCCAACGAACGAACAATCTACCTTGCCGAGTGATGATACTGATTTTGATCAAGAATCGAGACCTTCGTAAGTGGGAAATATTACAAGGAGAAAGGATCATGATGAGGAACTTCTCTCTCACTCTCTCTCTCTCTAGTTCCCTCCCCTATTAACCTCTTCCCTCGCTTTTCCTCTCCTCATTTGACAGGCGTGTCTTGTGAGTTGGTGATTTATGGACAAGTTTACGTTCAACCTAACACATTATCTTGCCCTCATACACACACACACACCTCGAGGTCGTCCTTCCCACAACGAGCCAGCGAGATCTGACCTTCTTTCTGGACGATATTAAATATTAATGGCTTGTCGAATGCATTTTCCAAAACCGCTGCACTCGCTCGGTCGCTTGGTCGAGGAAGCAATTTTCGAATAGTCAGCAGCTTGATTTTTTTGTGTGAATTCGACAGCAACACTTTTTTCTCTCGCTTTTTGATTCTTTCTCTCTGCTTGCCAATAGTGGATAAGGGAATCAATGCTAACGATCGTCACACAGACACATAAACACTCACAAAAACGGGGGCGAAAGGGTGGTTTTTTGTATTGTTGATGCCACCCTGTTTCTACCATCCGCTCGTGCAGAATTAATGTGTGATACAAATAAATCATGAAGGAGTAGGCAAGCCGGAGCTTTTTTTTCAATTTCGCTTTCGGTTCCCATTTTCTGTCCAACTTCTAATGGTGCATGATCGCTTTTTTGTGTTGTTGCTGTTTTTATTTATTTTTTTATTCTAGTTGCTAGAATGCAAGTGTCTGCAGTTGATGTGGCCACCGCTTAAAGCCACCGATGTGCCCGTCACGCGGGACAAAGTAATTGTGCATATACATTAATGGTAAAATCATTTATCAAAGCTCGGTTTTCCATCCACCCTGCTGGGTTGAAAGTTCAACAAACGATAATTAAAGTGCGGTAAGTTTTGAGGTACTGGACAGTAGGAAGGCATACAAAAAAAACCCCTCGGTAGCCTTTGTCTGTGTGCGTATATGAGTGTACATAAATGGTAAGAAACGCTTCACCGAGTTTGGTGGTGGTTTTGCTTTCATGTTTTGCAATGACGTTGTGCATTTAGCTGTTTGCCGTTCATCAGTTTGATTGCGTTGGGTTGCAATCGTGAGGTTGTATTGAAATGGTTGCTTTCTAAAAGGTATTTATCTTACCATTAGCGTAAACAAAGGACATGTAATTTACATCGTGGCATTTGAAATGCGCACCATTATAGTTTAATTAATTGCTAGTGTTTTTTTTATATGAAAGATAACACTTTATGTTGAATTAAGTTTAAATTGCATTAAGACTTGATTTTATTATTGTCTTCCAATCAAAGACTATTAAGTTGTTTCTAACCAGGTCATTGGGTAGTTCAAATAATTAGTGATTTTGGTCCGATGTCGAATAAACTACTTACAGATGAGCTCTGTCTACTGCGCTAGTCTACTGAAATTTAGACTAAAAGCATTGTGCATTTGTGCGACAGACTTAAAAATTGCGAATTTTGTATAAGATAATGAAAGAAAATTATTAAATATTATTAAAATGCATGAAATTTTGAAACGTTATTTACCAGTAAAACATCGAGCTGTAACAGCTGTAATCATTTTTCCAATACGATGTTCGAAAATGGAGGCGCCCAGTACTTGAACCAAATATGCAATAATGAGGCATCGGTCAATTTTTTGTACGAGTTTTCACGTTTTGCGTCTGAAATACTTCTAGCACTCCATACGAACTGATGGGCACAACTAGTCTACACCATAAGCATTCGATTTTTGTTGAGAAAAACGCTGTTGAGCAAAAATGGATCATAAAATTGATTGAATGGTTGACAGAAACTTGCTTAAAATTTTCAAATCTTCAAGCTGAAGTCATTAAAGATCCCAAAAATTGGTTGATTTGTTCGCAGGGATCAGCAAAAGCCAGCTTGCGGAACAAATTGGACCAGCTAGCTGTTTATATTTTTTATTTTTTCACAATCCAACTTGCTTATGAAGTCATGTGCAGTGCTTATGACACCTGCATAATCCTCCCTGCAAGAAACTCTAAAAATTTGGCAAATATGCAAGATTTACTCTTTAGTATTCCTACCAGGAAACATTATCGTGCCATAAGAAAGTGATGACCCTAATCGACAGCATTTTTGTGAAGTTATGGAGCAGCATGCTGAAGACATGTTTACTTTTCGATATTTTTCTCATGGAAACGACAAAGACGGCTTGAGCATTGCTCATGGAGTCGCAATTCTTCATTATCATCTTCGTTGTAGGCAATTTTCATAAAGTATTCACGCCTTATCTTGAGTTTAATCTTATTAGTTTGCTGCAGGTACAAGATATTGGTTGCATCTTTATATATGAAGCACACTTCTGCGGTGGTCTTGGCCTGCAGCAGATGTCCTCAAAACTGCTCACTTTCTAATAACACCGTCGGTCAATCTAATATGCCGGTCTATCTGGCAGAATGAAGATCACAAATAATTTAAGAAAGAATTTTACTCATTTTGAAAGACTCTTTTTGAGGACTAACTTGATTCAAGACGTAGATTAGCCTAACACCTTGAGCGAATACCGTAAAGTTGTTATCGTTCGCTCAAATAATAGTTATCATATACCTCTTTTCTACAGGTATTAAGGTATCAACTTGTTCAACGAGCCTTTCATAAGCTGAATAGCTAGTTATGGTTTTATCATATCTTATTCTATTGACGCCCTTAAGTGTTTTAAACCGAGACAAATCCAGCGTGGAAGACAAAAAGGAAGACAATGTTGTTCGCATTATTCAGGCCTACCGACAGTTAGTTCTTTCCTCAATAAATCATTTTTCTACAAGGTACGAACTGTGTTCATATTTTGTAAAGTTCCATTTACGTATATTCTAATTTTCAATAGAGCTTTATAGGTAAAAAAATTGACGGTAAAATTTGACGTTTTAATATTTCTTTCGATCGAAATATTGATTTAGTTTTTAGCACACAATTTTTCTAGCATATCAAAATAGCAAGGAATAAAAACAAAACCATGTATCCTTCTTTTTGCTCACTGGTAAGTGGTTCGCAGCAAAAAAGAAAACCGGCCAAAAACAGAACATAAATCAAATTTGTCCATCATGTAAAACCAAAAGGTTCATAAGCTCGTACCAACATCTAGTTCAAGCCCACGTTTGCGGCACAAAATTGCGACCTGTCAATGGATGGTCAAAGCGGCCACGGTTAAAACGGTACTGCCGCCGCATGTGTTAAAATCAAATTTTCCATTGTAAGCACGAACAATCGTTTGCAGAAGCATCCAAAAAACACAGCCAACAAAACAACAGCAAACAATGCAGTGACTGCACAGAATGCAATCTCACGACCAACGCCTTGTCGTGCAAAAATGTCAATAGCACAACGAAATCGTTTTTTTTCAGTTTTTTGTATTGCTTTTTCCCAGGAATCGCGTGACACGTTCGCGAATTGGGTTGAGCCGTCGGTCGGGTACTTCACTGCAACAAAATTCTCTTTTGCTTTAGAGCTTTAGTGCTGTGACCGCGCCCGCTATCCATCGGAGATCCCGTTTCGTACCTGACCCGGTGCAATCAGTTTCCGGTTAAATAGTTAATGGCAGACGTCCTTTTTAATGTCCTCGTTTTTTTCTGCCCTCTTTGCAATCTATCTATCGCACTTGGGTTTTCTCTCTCTCCCTTCTTTTCTCCATGAGAATGGGTTGGGAAAATGGGTCTGGATAGTCGGGTTTCGGGTGTTCCATTTCCGGCTGCTGGGCGATTTTGTGTGGGCACAGCAATAAATGGGATTCAATGTCAGGCTAAATAGTTTCCAGTTGCATCAAGAAATATTTCCCTGCCTTGGTGTATCGGTTTTTATCCTAGCGGTTGTGGTGCCGTGTCGGTGCCTTGTGTCGATGCGATGTGTGTGAGGTTTACTGCACATCGCATCCACGGTGTTGTGATTCCTTCCATTCCGATGCAATTATTGCCATCACTGGCTGTGGCTGCTGTTATCGTTTCGGTCCTATGTTCTTGCTCGTTCCTTGCTATGTCTTATGTATTAATTCTCTCTCATTATTCGCTTGGTACGCTATTCCCGCATTGACACATCCCCCGAACCCCTGAAGCCTTCCTCGCTCGGAGGAGAGTAGTAATCGGCTTTCTAGTCACATTCCCGGCAATGTTATTATCGTCCTGGAAGGGACTATTAAAACCATCCAACTGCTGCCATCTAGCAAAAGCGGGACGAAAGATCGGGATAACCGACCGACAAAGACATGTGGCCGTATTCGACTACATTAAGCAAAGCGGGGACTCTGGACTGTGTGTCTTTTGCCAAGGATGCGCGGAGTTGCCGGAACTTCGAGAGTAAGAGGACTAAACCGCGGTATTTCATTATCAGCGAGTGCAGTTGCAATGGGTGGCGCTTTTTACGTTCTGTTGTCCCTGTTCCCGCACAAATTGTAAATATTGTTGTCCAGCTGGTAGTGTGGTTAATGCAATTATTGCCACGGCAGAAACTAGTGGAAAGTGGTCAGATATTTGAGCTCGAGGCGACCGAAGTATGTTGCTAAATATTTTTCTATCCACCGTGGATGGTCCTTTACAATTCTAGTTCCAGTCTTTTTTTTTTCTTCTCCCTATCCTACAGCTTGATCTCGTCGATAGAAACCATCATCTGGTGGCTGCATGAGTTTGACACAGTTTTACAAACAGCAAAAGAAAAATGTAAACACTGACGATTCTATTTTTCTCCGCAATTCCGTAATACCCCCGGCTTTAGCTAATGGGTGTCCACAATCTTCACCGGACCGGACCAAAGCCAAAAACCGTTTGCCTTGAAGCTAGTTCGGAGTGCCATCATACTTCATCAAATGGATTTGTGTCTTTATAAAAGCAAGCTGGACAGAGATGAACTGCATATTTGTGCAGTATTTGCCTTTCATTAAACGCACACTATCGGGACGCCTGGGAAACGGGAAGAACTGGGGTTGATGTAATGTGTTCTGGACGGGAGTTTGCTGCATGCATCACATTTTTCAAGTGCAGACAATCCACTCTGCTGCTGTTGATGCTGCTGATGGTGATAATCTGTTGACCAGTGTCGGGTGCAAATGCGGGAGGCTTGCGAGGCTTTGTGGCTTTGTGTTTCCATCTTGCTGAGAGAGAGAGTGAGAGCGAAAGAGTTTCCGGTGGCTTTGTGGCTTGGTTGGAGGCAGCGTTTTGCGGTTTTTGGAATGTCAACAGTCCGATGCGGCATTTGAATCAGGTTGGGTTCCCCTTTTCCATTTTTATCTCATGCGAATCGTTCTAACCAGGACTATAATTTTCAGCTCAACTCATCGATCGATCGACCTATTGCTACTGGCATACTGATATAGCAGTTTCCTATCCTTGAATGGAATGCGTTTATCTCATTACACTAGTGACTGAGCAATGAGATAGTACAAAAGCTTTAGCAAAACTTTGCAAACGAAGTCTTGACCGGATATGGAAGCATCGATGGTTTCAAGCATCGATGGTTTGTACTGGTTTTTGTCGGTTAGAATTGAATGGTTCAGCTTTAAAAAGAATTAAGTATGATTGTAGATGGTTTTCCTAGGATCGATTTTTTTAGGCACGAATTTAGCAGGTGGTCGACCCCAAACGATCAAACTATGAAACAAAGTTCCTCCACTGTTGCCACTATAGTTACCATCAATGTAAACTGATGGATCTGTCAAATTTTGACAATATGTAATCAATAAGTACACTTAGACCACTGTCCAGAGGACCGATCACCTGAACAACATCTGAGCGACGCCAAACAAAAACGGTTAAATTAGGACGCACAAAACCCCTTTATTACAAGACAATAGTAAGTAAGGACACTATGATACACAAACAAACGATTGATATAAGGAAACACAACGGATACATAATTTTACACACCATTTTTTAACGTTTTAACGGAGCCGATACCAAACCTGGCTTGTTCGAAACGATTTGACAGCTGTCATCGAACCAGCTGTCAGCTTGCGGATCCGGATTGAGTAGAGTTACTGCGGATCGGTGCGGATTTTTGACCCCAGATAGGTGATGTTTTGGACGACCACGAAGGTGCGATCACCTATCAGTACTTCACCCCTGCGTAACTCATTGTTTGTTAGCAGGACCGCTGGTGGTGGTTTTGGTTTTTGCCTCGCTGATCTCCAACCCGAGATTCCGTGCCGCATGCTCGATCCTTTGCTATGCTTCTGCTACATAGGAGAGCCTCAAACCAATGATGTCAATGTCATCAGCGTATGCCAAGATCTGGAGTGACTTATAGAAGACGGTCTCCGAAGTTTCCACCTCCGAGTTTCAGATGGCCCTCTCTAGCGCCAGATTGAATAGGAGACAAGTGAGCGATACTTTACTCTACTACAATAAATTTTGTAGCATAAATTGGAACCTTTTTAATCGTATGAACAACCAAAACAAAACAGGAAATGCCCACAAAAATCGTGAAGTCGAAACAAAAATAAAATTTCTCCTGTGAAAAGCGTCAGGCCTCGCTACACGATTAATTCGAGTGCCAACATTTGTAGCGCACATTTGTAGTGCTGCTTTAAAAATCATAATTACCCTCTAATTTACCCTTACGTAACGCAAAATTATACACTACTTTGCTACTAATTCTCCACTTCAATCGCAATCGTTGCCGTGTCGCGATGCCCTAATGAGCTGGCATTTTTCCCATCCGAAGCTTCCGAAAAAATGACGTACGCTAATACAGCAAATGAAGGAAAATTACAACCTCCACCGTGCCTGGAAGTGATGACGGCCCGGTTCGTGTGGTCGTTATGTTTCAATTGTGCTTTTCCTCGGGGAACGACGACAACGTAAAGCAACGCCATTTGCCGAGTGGTCGCTGTAGAACTGGTGCGAGTAGATTATTTCAAGGGCTAATGGAAAAGCCCGTACCGGTTGCCAGAGCCAACCGGTTCAAGAAGTCAAGATGAAAATGGCTTCTGTAGCTTCGAGTTTTTTTTTTCTTCCACTTCATTCGCTCACTTTTTCTTCGTGATGTTCGAAGAATCCGGTTGTTGAGCCGGTGCAAAACCACCCTCGAAGGTGTGCAAATAGCAATGCATCTGGCCACCGGAATGTTGTGGGTTCGAGTTTACGATGTGCAATACCGGGGGAGGTTTCCTTTTTTTTCTACACTCTTCTCACCTTGCGTGTCTGGGATGCAGGAGACGTGGATGCAGAATGGACCAGGATCGGCTTTACGGCCAATATGATGCCGAGAGGGATTTCTAGGAAATAATGTAGACATTTAACCCTGCCCGCTTCAGCTTGCGGTTATAGTTGTGCGGATGTAAAGGGCTTAGCAGGGAAGCAAATGGCTGTAAGTAGTGAATTATTTAAACGACACTTTGATGCAATGATACTATAAAATCAGATGAAAAGTAAATAATTCAATTTTTAGACGTGTTTATAAGTTGAATGCGAGACAAGGTGCAATTGGAGAACATTATTTATTGTTTCTAAATTAATAACAACACTTAACTAATGAAAATATTAACAAATAATCGACATAAAACTGTTTTGAAGCGTTTCTTTTGTGGAATATCACCACAAACAAAACACAAAACAAGGAATATTTTCATTAAAATAGATACACTTTTCCTACAGTTACATCCACCATTACAAGCACTTATCCGTTCACCCTCCGGTTCGCATCCGGTTGTTTGTATTTAGGGCAATGGTCTATTTCAATCCTGACCCATCCCGACCGTTCACACTCGAATGCATTGTTCTCACCATCATAATGTATGCATGTGCGCCGACATGAAGATGAAACCTGAATGGGTGAGTGAGAAATGTTGGGACAGGGAGGGTGGAGGGAAAAGGGGAGAACGTGCGAGAAAGGTGCGACCTTTTTATGAATTCCTATTGCATGCCATTTGCATTTGCACTTGTCAACTATTGCCAGCCAAGGTACAATGCCAGGTGTCAGACTGTCATGCTTGCGTTACGTGGCATCACCACCGGACCGGACCAACATCAGTTCCAGACAATCACATAAACAGGCCGGTAATAATAAGAGAGCGAGAGAGTGAACAAACAAAACAAATCGTCCAGCACGGGTACGGTATCGGTGCAATGTAATGTCCTTCGGGAAAAGAGATCGAACAACACCACTCACTCGGGTATGGCTGTTTGCTGGGTGGGGCCACTACATCTCGCTTATCGTGTTTCGGTGCACTTCGATGCACCTAATCGGATTCACCACCGATACGATAGAGTGCGTTTAACTTCCTGTACCAGTCGGGCTACACTATACTACACCACGGTCAGCTTTAATCCGTTCGATCGAGTTGAAAAGCGGGCGCAATTTAGCTCCCTATCCTACCCGGTTTGCTGGTAACTAGTTTAACAAACAAGCACCAGACTCGCACGCCATCGCTCCACTGCTCGACGCTAACGAGATTATAATAATTACACAAATTTCACTTACCGTGCAAAAGTGCGGAAGTCAATCCCGGTTGAGGCGTATCCTTCGATCATCGACGGCGCTTTCGAGTCGTGGAACGAGATGAACATTATCATAATAAAATAAAAAAATCGGGGTGACTGCCACTGCAAAAAGAAAAACAAACTCGCGAGAAAATTGAGTATTCCGCAAGTATAAAATGGACACTTTAGCAAACGCTCGTGATCGAGTCCGCTGAATCGCGCTGAAGTTTGATTACCTGAACGCCCATTCGAGCGTGTAACACCGAAATCTATTACTTGCTTTCTCTCTTTCTGTGTGGGCATCCTTTTTTATCCTTCGAATACCGTGGAGAAAAAGGCATCGGGAAACTTGTCGCTTTATAGCACGGGAAGTTTCACCCTTCAATAGCTGCATTACGCGACCACACCACACGGATCGCAACAGAAAATGCAGTGTTGCGTGTTGCGGTGCAGTGTAGCGAACTTATTTCTTGCTGCCAGTTTGCTTAAAAGTTTTCCCTGTAGGGTGTTTTTTCTTTAAAAAGGGGGAAAATTTAATTTATGTTTTTATTTTTTTTTGGGAGTTCTTTTCTGTGGTGAAGATGAACACCGAAACGTGCTTTTGATGCAGGCTTTTGAATGGTTCCTTGCGTTGGTAAACTAATTAACTTGTTTTCTTTCGTTTTGTTTTCGTAATGTAAACAATTTCGGTTTGCTTGATTTACAAATAAATCTCGGCTTAATTATGAAATGTTAACAAGAGTGCTGCATAGCAGTGTGGGATTTAAGATTTTTAATGAAATTGTATTCTGTTTTTTCGCCCCCCCCAAACCGCATGGGACTTCTCGTTCTCGTTTAAGTGTGTGGCGGTGTGCAAGAGCTCACTTTTATTGTCTCATTTTGGTGAGGTATTCCGGGTACTTTCCTACATTGTACCCCATTTTTATTTGACAAGTTCTTCCCCACAATGGGGCCTGTTGTTTCGACTTTGTGACACACTCTATGTAACAGCTTACTCGCCACCATCATTCACGCTATGCCAACTACACGGGCTGCCGTGCGTTGCCGAGTACGAGCACCGAAAACCGCATCCTTGAGCATCCGCCTGCTAGGGTACGTTCATCGCCATCGTCCACACGGCACACGATTGCATCGACCACAGAAATTGTGCAAGAGCATACCGCGCGTCCGTACGTTATTTATGGTGCTCATACCATTTCGCAGCAGATGGACAGAGATAAAACGAGCTCGTAAAGTGTTTTTTCGCTCGCTCTCTCTCTCGTTTCATCTCCCTTCGCAGGTGTGATCCCTAGGACAGCATACAGCATTGCATTGCAAACATGCTCATGCATGAAGCCTCAGTACACACACAGGTCGTAAGCATTACCAGTACGTGATAATAAATTTCTTCATCGCTAAGTTATGAGTTTCGGTGTCATGACTTTACCGTGCGGGAGTCTGCCCTGCTCACCGCCGGGTCGAGTCGCTGAGTGTGATTGGAACAAATAGTGGCCCCCGATGCATCACACAATTATCCGGGCTGCCGGCTACCCTCCACCGGAGGCTGTTTGGTGCAATGCATCGAAATTAAGCTATTCCTAAACTCATTACCATAATCATAATCATCATCGATCGTGCGTCGCCGTGGGAGACAGTTTTTAATCGAATCGTCGTGGAGCTTTTGTTGGGGGTTAGCTTCCACTAACTTGCATGCTTTAGTTTGGCTAGGTAGGTAGGTAGGTTTTTCGTTGTAAGCGTGTGCTGATGAAAAATAATGATAATGTGCTAATAATTTAAATTCTCTTTATAAATTTTTATAATCTATAATAGTGAAATACAGCTTTAATGGGCAGAGAATCGTGTCTAGTGTTACGGTTAAAAGCAATATGTAACAAACAAAAACGATGTCCCAGTAAATGTTGGTCCAAAAACCTGAAATGCATGTAAAAATCTGCAAATAACATTGCGTCAAAAGCATATGTAATTCCCACGTATCGGTGTTTTGCATCTTTGGAATTTTTGGAATTTATAACAAAGCTCGAGCTAAATAGGTATTATACGAGATAAATGTTGCATTACATTATTCTATATGAATGAAAGATGCATATCGGAAGCTTCGAAGAATATCCTGAGCAAAGTATTTTGGTGAATAAACGAGTTTAGAGTGATAAAAATGGTTCAAAAGAGATTATTGATTCGTTGAACACTGCGGAAATTTCAAAATAACTCGCCAATCACTGGAAGTTCCAGTATATTTCCATTATTTGCAAACTTTTTCTTTGGAAATAAAGCAATGGGATTCATCCAAAAGCCAACAACGAGAATTGGACGCATTTTAAAATATTTTTTGAGCGGCAAAAAAGGCTTGTAGTGCATAATATTGATGGTATTAATAAAACTGATTCGCAGAGAATCAACCTTTTCACCATAAAAAGGAATAATATTATTTTCAACCAGAATAACAAACAGAAAAAATGGGAAAACATTAGCGAGAAAATTATTTGATGAGGTAATAATGTTAGTAATTTATAGGAAAATATAATTTTATCGTAACGATCCAAATTCTCAATTAACAAAAGGCCACTGTTCACACATTTTTATCGATACAGGTTACTGTCGCGATGGAGGCGCCTGGTTGTTGCCTATCTGAACAACCCTCTAGACATTGCTTACAAAATGCCCACAAGTCAAAATTTGTATGAAGAATTTAGGGCCTTTTGTATGAAACTGAGGGGATTTGAGGGCATTTTGAAAGCAATGTCTAAAGGGAATTAGATTGGGGTTTGTGTGCAACGTTGTGGCAACATTAACTGTCAATAGCATGGGAAATTTAGAAAATCTTGATAAATTTACTAAATATTTCAATCTTAAGAGTTATTATGTTATTTACTAAAGAGGAAATCGTATGGGCTTACCTATTTACCTATTTAAATAGTTATACAGTGCGTAACACAACTATTGGGGCTTCTTGTTTTTTGAGAATAATTGGAAAAGTTGAGAAGATAGATAAAATTGATGTTCTACAATGTTGTAGAGAATAAAAAAATTCGACACTCTCACCTTGCACTGCACACCGTCCATTGTAGCCCTCAACAGCCGTACCAGCTTCGCAGGGAAACCGTACTGCCGCATGATGTACCATAGCTCGGATGGTGTCCAAATTATGTATAAAAACTCTGAAAGTTGCATGCATGAGTTCACCAAACGTTGAAAAACATTGTTTAAAATTGTTTTTACGTTAAGGTGGAGTCTTTCTTGCTAATTGCAATTTTTACCGATTTTTAAAATGATAATTTGCATCAAAAACAAAGGATTTTCGTAGGTTGCCTTATAGTTATCTTACAAGGAGCAATTTTCAACCCAGAAAAAAAAATTGTATTAGTGTGCGTAAAAATAAGTAAAATACATGAAAATTCGTATTTTTTTATTCTCTACAACTTTGCAGAACATCAATTTTATCTATCTTCTCATCTTTTAAAGTTATTCTCAACAAACAAGTGGCCCTATAGTTGTGTTACGCACTGTAACTATAGATTTAAGCGATTTGATGCTTCTTTTGCGAGTTAAATAATTACATTTCATCGAACGTGTAAAGTATAGACAGAGGAATACGAGTTTTAACAAAAACAACGCTGACGAAAACGAAATCTAAACAAAAGAATGTTAAAGTTTAAAAGATGATAAGATTCAATACAGGCAAAAAAAGCTCTTTATAAAGAAAAATTTACAAACAGCCTTGGAATGTAATCAGGAGTAAAAAGCGAACACTGCTTTGCTATCGATGAGAGTTATCAACACAAAAATTAAATAGATATGGGCTAGAGCATTCAGATCATTCGGGAGACAGCGGATAAAAAACGATTTTATCTGGCAGCATGACTTTCTTTGAATGATAACAACGAGGATGAGAGGGAAATATATTGCAAATCTGAGCACGAATAATCAATTATAAGAGCATTATCAACATTTTTCTTTTTTAACTGAACGGTTATTCTATGTGTTCTTGAAAATCAAACCCTATTGCATGTAAATGTAATAGTTCTATACAAAAGAGCATTACGCATAAGAACCGATCGCCCATAACAGAATGAATAAATTCAATAAATAATTGTGTTTCGATGACCTGTAAAATTCATGCGAAGAAAAGTCGAGTTTTTTTTTTCTTTCCTTAGATTCATTACTGTCTACGGGTTATTGGGCTCGTACGGATCCTATATGGGGTAAGGTTGCGCACAAACGCTTCAGGGACCAATCAGTTGAAATGGGTTTAAAATAAAATACCCCTACCTGGCTGTGTGCCACATATCGGATTCCATGGTAGATGCAGATAAATCCTGCATCTTCTATTGCTGTGCTAAATAAGATAGTCCACACACACACACATACACGCACAAGGCACGCTCTTTGCTGATTCATTCAATCCGTTTACCCTGTGCTGCATGCTGTCGGCGCACATTGCTGGATAATAATATCCGATACACTGCAGATGGAAGCAATTAAATTAATGAAGCTACTGTTTTAACCCTTGCGGCAAGAAGACGATTTTTGAAAGACGATCGGTAAACCATCCCGAGTGGCCTGCAGGATAAATTCAGGGAGAGACCGAGGGTTGACGCTAGCTCTTGGTATTTGCAAACCCGGATTATGAAGCATTAATGAAGATCAAAGTTGCACTTAATTTCGCTAATGGTTAGTAATGCATTCAATGTTCAGTTTAAGCCTCAAATGCCTCGACTTTCTTGGGGACGACACGCCTGAAATTGCCGCTGACATGATGCCATTGTTCGAGACGACACAGTTTCAGTGTAAAATCGCCGTCGACTTGTGTCACGTCCCTTGGGAAAGCGAACCAACTGGCGAGTAGTGTCGTCCTTTTTATACGTTTTTTCTTTCGCCAATCAACTATGGTACACTAACCGACGGCTTTGAGCGTGGGGAGCTTCAGCAAAGCAAAACAACACAAGCACAACGGATAACGGTGGTTGTGTTGAGTTGTTTTGCACCGGCAACAAGCCACTCTCTGCCGCTTGAATGCACTTTTCGCTGCGATAAACACTTCGGCGCCGGTACCATAAACATGTTGACACGTTTCATTTGAAATTTAATTAACATTCGCTCAGACGGCGCAACATCCGGGCTTGGGAAGATCCGTTTTGCGAGCGACGGATTCGAAAAGACGAAGTCTCGCCATTCGCATCATCTGAATTTCCATATTACCTTGGTGTGGGTCTCGATGCTGAAAAATATTCACCTACATATTTCCTCGACTTTTGACACATTTCATGCTGGTTACGTGTATGTGTGTCCGTGTGCTTTGCTGACAGAGATCTCTTTTCGCCACTGACAGACCTGGCAGAGGAGCACCTGGGAGATGGGTTTGGGGCGGGGAGGGCTGTTTATTTCTTTTCACCATGGAAATATGTTTTCATCTCATCCCGCTTTCCACCAATGCAATCAAAGGCTGCTTTGATGGTGCTGCATCGCGCAGCACCAGAGTCGACCGACTAAGGTTAGCCAGGTTAGGATAAATTGGATGGAATTTTTCTGTAGTTTTGTTGGGCCGCTAGCTTTGTTGCCTTACCTTCCGGAGGCCGGATGCTTTGCACTTCACGGTAGGTGAACTATTATTGTACAGCTCTTGTTAGTTTGACGATGATTTAAGATGGGTTTGGGTGTATTGAAGTGTGAGTGAACTATCCTTATGTTTATTATTCATTTTAAATTGCATATACCACACGTCACTGCTTGTAAATGCTGCTCTTTTTCATGTCTATCATAATCCAAGCATTTTGACAAGAGCTTGAAAGACACATGAAATATTCTAAACGATGTGTAGTAATTAAATTCTTAACTCTATTCACTTACTATTCATTGAAACTTCAAACCCTACACAGCTGTGGATTACAACAAAGAACCCTAGAGCCTTGCCATTGATTTTAAATGGCATACTCCGCCTTACACAACATTCAAGCGTTTACGCCCCAAACATGTCGGTGCCATTACAAATGAAGAGGTTCGATCGATACACCGTTATGGTGTAAACTTTTCGTACAAAAGTCCGCAATCGACCAGAAATGCAGCAGCACGGTAGAGAAAGTTTTGGCGAACTTAAGTTGAAAGTAAACTTGAAATTCAAAGGGGAAAGTTCTTGAGTGTGTTTAAATTTTTGGCAGTAAAATCTGTTTTCCTTGCTGCGGTACGGATCTAAAGCAATGTTTCAGTTGAATTTTAGAATGGCTCTTGTCGAACGGTTGAGGAGCAATGTTCGATCGTGCTTGATGGTGTTCTGAACATCGGCAGCATAAGCGAGTGAACGCGTAGCCTCAATGAGTTCTAATCAATGAGATTAAATTGTTATTTTGTTTCAATGATCGCGAAATAATGTTGAGGGAAGTGTATGTGACTTGTATCTAACATGTCTCACATGACTAGAACATTTGGAATTCGTGGTGGTTTCTTGATGGTGTTTCTGGTTGATTTTAAACAGCAAATCTGTTACTTTCATCATCACAAACTTTAGACATACCAATTAACATTCAAATTGATCACTTCTATCAGTAGAATTGTAATGCTGAATAACTTTAAAAGGATTAGTAAACATTTGTTGTGTAATCAAGAGTAATTAATGCTGAAAAATAGTTATTAACAATTGAATATGTACATCCCTGTGGATTTTAATGTCTTTCATTTACAGAGCAATTATGAGGCTAATAAAATCAATCAAAATACTTAGTCTATTTATACACTTATGAGTGAGACTAGTTTTAAACCACACTATGTGTTTAGAATCCGTTGCAGGATTTATTCCGTTTTGCTTTAGAAAAACTTCCGTAGAGGGAACTTCCCGCTGGGATCGCTACTATCGAGAAAGGAAAAAGAGTTCTGAAGATGTATCTCAAGTTATGTAGTTCATTCATCTCGTTTATATGGTTGCTAGCAATGGTGGATATAAAATCTTATCATTTTCGCAGGCTTATTCCTGGTACATCATTTACTTCCTTTCATCAAAATTCAACGATGTCTCTTCCTTGCCAAGAAATTCTCCAACCCGTTTCTATTTCTTTTCCTTATGGCAAACCTGCTTTCTTCATTGCATTCCATCGTTTACGTTCTGGACCACAGTGTCCCGATGGCTAACAGAATTTCAAATATTTTTACTGTGACTACCATTCGTCTATCCGGCTTCAAATCTACAGTACAGTAGAGCTTCAGTACCTTCCTATTTGATTCCTTGTAACCTTTTCATGGTATATTCGTTTAATATCTTCTACCTAGATCAGTTCGACATTACTGTGTATCATACCGTGGCAGCTATTTAAATTGAAAATAAAATCCGTTCCTCGATGTCGGTAAACAGAATTTATACTTCTGTCTTGTTCATGATCATTACTTTCGATAAACTTTGCTTCTGATGTCTTATTTCTTTTTCTTCCAGTGATCTATAAGCGGAAACGCCTTTTATCAGCAATAAAAATATAATATTAATTTTGTAAGTTCTGTATCAGGAAATATTACACGATAATTCAAACTGTTTTATAGATTATCTGTCCAACTACGTTTGTATTTAAGTTGATGTAATTAGATTAACAAGTTTTAGTTTCCTTTTATCTGACAGATTACTCACAAGAGTTCACCGGGATAAATTTGTTTACTGTCTCTCTCATTCTGCTTTGAATTCACTTTTTTCTCGTACTCTGTTACTCGGTTTTGCTTTAATCCTTGCTCTCATGATCCAACCAGACAGGGATGGCATCTTTCTTTACATCCGCCCATTCTACAGATCACTTTATCTATCCATCTTACCATGACAGAATTGGGTTTTGGACGATCTCGTACACTCTCGGTCGAACGCGAACGCTTGAAGCTACTTGAGATTCAACTTGCCAGGTTTTTTTTTTGCATCCCCCTTCGTTTTGCTTTTACTTTCCGTTTACAGCCAGTGTCATTTCAAACCGTTTTCCGTCCTGTCAGTGTGTGGTCGGAATGTAATGCTCTCGAGCATTATAAACCTCTACGGCGCTGCTCGTTCGTCGTGCACTTCCGAAAATCTCAATGACGTTGTCTGCTTGCTACTTGCTAGCTGGATTATGTCTCCATATGTGTGAGTGTGTGTGTTGCAGAGCATGACCGAAAACTAAAGATGGCTTTTTGACAAATAAATCAATCATTTCCCTTTCGCGTGACAAAGCTTATTTGGCTGGCAGGCGAATGTACAGAAGTGTACAACAAAAACGAACACAAACCACAGTGGCCCGCTGCAACTGACAGCTTCGGTTGGCAGCAACTACAACAACGTGTTCATGTTTGGGGATATTATTAAAATTGCATCAATAGCAACCCGCTCTTTTGTGGCGGTGGCTTACACGGTACAGTTTCCATCCACTACCCGTTCACCACTCGGTCCGACAGAAGCGATCTGTAATATTATTTCCAGTGGTCCAATAACATTGCCGTTGGTTAGGATTATGCATGTTTTCCCCCATAACAACGGCTCCAACGGGATGCATGGACATTTTACCCGCTAAAACTGCACAAAGTAAATCCTGCCAGTTTGCACACGTACATGAAATGGTGATCATCAGAAAATGAGGGGGGTTTTAATGCGTCCTTTGAAATGGGGATTCTTTTTTTGTTAGCTGTTAAAAAACGAGGTTAAACGAGAAATTGTTCCCAAAGCCGATTGCATAAAGGCTAGCTATTCTAAATTTAAACACACGCTTCGTGATAATTGTATCCAATTGGGCTAATTATTTTGTAGTTTTCCCTGCCCATAAACAGGGTTGTGTGAACGAGTTGCAAAAAGCTCACCATTTCATCCATTTTCCGGTGGATCGTTTATCCTTTCGAGTGGGTGTGACCTACGACAGGAATATTAATATAATTCAATAAAAAAAAACCTCTTTCAACGGAACACTAATTGCACTCAATAAGGGGATATTAGCGAGATTATTGGGTCTTTCAAAGCTTCCCTTGTTCGTTGGAGCCCATCACCCAGCAGGGTATAATTTGAAGTCTTTGTTTTGCATGTATAAAAAGCATTCAATAAAATTTTATGAAAGAGAGAACTGAATTTAGCTTTGATGTATTGAAGCACAACGATATTAGATGCTATTTTGCTATTGTGGAGCTTCCTGGTTAAATTGAATTTATTCGATGAATAGATATAAACAAATGTGAAAGTTACTGCATTTTTTACGGCAGTTGGAACAGTTTGGTTTATTGGTGGGATAGCTAAGAACGGAATTAGGATAATTTTCTCATTTCTTGTGCAATACGCGTCAGTATTTTAGGACGAGCGTCGAACAGTTCCTTGACTTCTCGATATTTATGCTACAGAAAATCCTGGGGAAGACGCAAGAACAGCAGTCATCTCTTCAATTAATCCTACCATAGCTGTATTAAAATAAAAGCCTGACTTTGGCTAAACTATGCGACGCAATGAGCGTTAGAACGACAATGACCCACATAAAAGATCAGGTGAAGGTGGATGGAAAACTTTCAAAAACCTCTGCCTAATCTGTCTTCTTGTGGATTATGTGTGGATTCTGTGATGATTATCTGTTGTAAGTCAGTCCCGATCGTGGGATATCTTCTTTCTTGGCCTAACAACCTCTTAAGGTCATGCCTGCCATTTCTGGCTTACTAGACTTATTGTTACCGCATAGTTGGATAGTCAGTCCTCACTATGGGGAAACGGCCCAGATGAGACTTGATCCGGTGGGATATGCTAATGTCATGTTTTTGTAACAAAAACTTACCAAATGATCGAGCAAGCGGCGTAAAACTTCGGATATGGCTGAATAATGATGAGCTCTGTGAATACCGATAGTGAATTCTGATAGTCTGTTTAGTTCAGTTATGTCAATTATATAAATTGTATAATTAAATGTCATTGAATTTTAATTGAACCAACACACTTTGCTTTGTGGCGCGCGTCTCAAAGATCAAAATTACGATGAAAATGGCAATGTTCTCTTTCAGAGCACCAGTAGTTTGTGGTTAATTGGCATACGCATGGAGTTAAGAAGAACCCCATAAGAACATGTATAACTAACTTGTGAATATCTTTTGGTATTGTTGCAAATGCGTAGATTTTTTCCACCAGAAATGGGGATCGTTGTTGAAGTTGAGCAAATTTGGAGTCTGATTCGGGATAGTTTCCAATTTTAATTCTTAATAGCCTGGATCAATTAGACCATGTTTCGGTGCAGACCATGGCCTACTTATATTTATAAAAAACATTTATAAAATTTAAATTAGTAAATGACACCGAGTGTGTACACCAAGTGGAATCTACTATCGTGTGTTCTCCACCCAATGCCCAATAACAAAGGCAGTCTTGTTGGCAGATCTTGAACATGAAATTCTCTCGGCAGTAATAATGTTTCGAGCGTTGAATGGGTGAATTGCTGTGTAATTTGTTGTACACATATCTGCACTTGTTGTTGAATGATAGCACTCTTCATGAACTCTAGCAACACACTGTATGAATAGAATCTAATTCGCCACAAGCAATTTCAACCATTTGATCGAAATCAGCTGTCAAAGCTAGAAAATCTGATCGAGGAAATCTGTTGAAAAGTTCTTTGTAGTCGATTGTTTCAACATACCATTGTGGACAGTATCGAGACTCGACCGCATTCGACCATTGGGCCGTAGATTGAACATGTCTGCTTGAGGCCTTTCACATAAATGGAGAAAGCGTGGAAAATCCAAACTGAGATGGAGTGATGGATGTGATGCGTGCTCCAAATAGGACGGGAAATTGAATTGACAGACAATGTGAACGATACCCATGAAACAGTAAACAAAGTCGTGTAATTATCGTTAACACTTATTGGAACGTTATTTTTTCCATGCCTTCACGTTGTTATTTCTCAAAAAACATATGTTAAAGGACATTCAACCGGGTAAAAAAGTAATAGGAAAAGTTGCCAAAATATTTATTAAGTTTATTTAAAACTATTTGTGCAAATGCCAAAACACATCGAGATGAAACTTTAACTATTTCGGAAACCGTCATAAAACTGTGGAGACAAATTAAAAATTCTTGAGGATGAGAAACTGTAAAATAAAGTATAGGATACATTGTAATATCCCCGTGATTGTTCCTCATCGTCGATATCACATCAATACTGCATCAAATAGTTTTTATTTATCTTCAATCGATTATTATAACCTACCGCTCGAATGTGCCATTAAGCAACCATAATTAATGAACATTGTGATGTGTTCAATTAATTTCATCACATAAACTCCCTTCGAACTGAACTGGATGTTTCGCACTTAACTATCTCACCGAGTGTTCCCGCTGTGGGCAAAAGTGTTCATCATCACCGTTGTTACCCTTTCTATCGCGCACCAAACTTCCATCCATCAATCTTAAACGGTAGTAATCGTTTCCGTGTCGTGGCCGTTCAAAAAGGCGAACCGGTTTAGCTTCAGGTTTTGCTCGCTGGTGAACACCCTTTTAGACGTGTTGTTTTGTTGCTCGAGTTTATGTCGGGACGTTCATGTCGTTCATCACACATATTCGAGCAACAATGAAATCAAATTTATTACCAACCATCAAAAGCATTTACACACTCACAGCATCGAACATCGATCGAGTAATGCAGCCGAACGCATCACACACAGCATAAAAGAAGGAAGCTTTCTCTGCCCATGGGCTACACCAAAGCATTTCGTGAGTGCAGACACCCGGAATGATGATCATAATCTGAAATTGGAAAATGCATTAGCACGATTCCGTTACGGTAAAACAGTGTAAAACGAAGGCAACAAATCCATCAACAGAAGAAGAAAAAAACCAGAACGCCCAAAATACCACCATCATCACCCATCAAGGGCGTCTTTTCGACGTGTGCTTGTCAGAGAACCGGGTTTCTTTTGGGCAGCGAAAAGTTGCATCTGTGCTGCAGTTTCTTTTTACACAGGGCGTACACAGTACACAGTCCTTGAACAGTCCCCGAATGACGAAAAGGGGACTCTTGTTATGTTGTGTGTCGCTCTCTTTCTCTTTCTCGCTCCACTCAACTGCAGCTCGTTTTGGTACATTTGTTCGTCACTACGTATTGTGTTGTGCTTGTTTAGTCTATTTCCGACAAAGCTTACCGGAACTTTGATTCGATTCCGGTGGTAAAGTACCACTAACAAAACAGGAAAACGTGTGCACAAACACACATTCAGGACATACCCACATAACAAACACTTTTTTGTGAAAGACCGATACGTTCGCTCATTTGTATCCTTCCACCGAAATGTTATCAACGTCGATTTTGATTCTCCGTTTTCGACTGACATTTTCCCAGCAGGTTGTACCCATCCACATTTCAACATTTTCCCGGGTGTCGTTTGCAAAAGGGGGTGCTTTTCTTCTCACCTTGCAAAATGTACACTTTCGTACTGGATGATTGTATTGTTAGTTGCTCTAGTTGCTCTCCGTTTGTTATCCCCCGAAACGTGTGACGATTTGTGATTTTGCCGTGTAAAGTATTTATTCCGTACTCAAAACAGGATAAAAGAGAAACCAGTTATCTTGCACTAAGTTGAAGGGGAGTTTTTTTTGTTTGCTGTTGCTGCTTCCCTCCCAGCCGTAACACAATGTGTCGGAAGGATTGATAGAAACGGCAACATTGTATGATTAACGATAAGCGAATGTAGCGAATATGCTCGTGGTTGGGTGCTGGATTTCATTTTGTACATCCGGCAAATGGGTGATGGGAAAAGGGAAGAGAAAATCCTCTAACAGCCCCTTCTTTACATTTACGAAAGCCGGATGATGGGAAAGCATAAAATCCAACAGCTCCACCGATAACACCGTGATGCATTTTTGCGACTCCACCCGTATGGCACCGGGTACGGACTTTAAGCTCGTATTGTTTGAGGTTGGTGTTTTACAAAATTAATGACTTTTCTTCCTTTACGTTTCCACACGTTTACCGATATGCAACTGGCGAAAGGCGAAACGTTGAACCGTACTGTAATGTGATTGTGTGTTTTGCTTTTGTTTCTTTTAACAGCAGACCTTTTTTTAAGCTCATTACAAAACGTCCTGGCACGAGTATGGAGGAGTCGAACAAATTGTAATTAATTATAAGTTGATGGTGTATTGATTTTGTTTGGTTGAGCCTTTATCATTGATGTTTGCTTTATGCGGAATCTTTTGACATCGAAACTAATAATTAACCATTGGAGCAATGGTTTGCTTTCTGTCCTCTGTTTTTATGTGAGTTGTTATTGATTGTTGGAAAATGTGGTCAGCAATAAATTAGTATAAATAACCAACGACAAGTTCAATAAAATCGCATTCGAATATCAGACAAAACCCGGTCTTTGAATCGCCCGTTCTATAGTCGGAGGTACTATTCCGGTCCAAACGATAGAAAAGAAGGGAACAATTCGAGTCGAAGGCGCTTCTTCGGTCTCGAAAGTATTACGATTGCTTCAGGCAAGTCGGAGGCTATTCTCCGGTCTTGTTAGAGAAATAAATCCGGCTCCGCAAGTCGCGTCGGGCTCCGACGACTACTATTGAACAATTTTTAACCCATGTCAATTGTACGCGAGTATGCCTATTACTTAGTAGACTCTTGCTCTTTGGCACTGTAACCTCTATCGACGGACCATTTCTGGTTTTCTTGAATTTATTTTCAATGTTGTTTTGCCCGCCTTTCTCAACAATTTCATTGATCCCGTACTACGCAACAACGAAACCCATTTGACCAAAATAATCATTGCATGTTGTTCTGCTTAAAACGGAGAGAAACTGGTAGCACTAGCTATGACAGAAGTGACAGTTGTTAATGGTCATTCGATTGAACTGTTTTATTCACGAAATACATGCTTTTCAGACGAATTTCAGACAAAACGAGAACATGTTAATGTTAAAATCCGCATTTCGTAAGCGTCTGTTTACGTTTGTGAAAAAACTAAAACAAATTTTAAGAAACTCATGTAGTAATATGTCCGACGAATAATTTCAATAAACAGAAATAAAATTAAAATTTTACCTTGAGCTAGTTAGTCAGTTCTGCGTGTGAAAAGACGGTCTGAACAGAAGTCGATATCCGGTCCTGCTGTGTGAAGACCGGCGCCGGTATCACCTAGATCACCGGGTCGGAATTAACCGGAGAGACAATTTGATGGAACCCTGTATGACTTTTTATTAAGGGATTATATATATTCCCATATCTATGTCAACTAATAGCAAATCACGACTCTCAGAGCTGCAGGCCAATATGAAGTAAGCTTCAAGAATTCTAAACTCATGAAGACTTCTTTTCTTCTCATTTGAACATTCATTTTACTTGAGCTGTACATTATTCATTTTTCTATTTTAACGTCAAGTGAAAAACAAAAAAGCTTCTGAAGAAGTAAAAATAATGTCCTAAAATTAAAATGTTAAAGATTCAGCTTTAATTTTTAGTTTATTTTTACTTTGTAAAATCAGTCTATTGTCGGATCAATTTACCATCCATTATTTTTGTGAATATTAATGGATTTTGGAGGGTCCCTATATCGTTTACTTCATCATATTTTGCATATAAAAATTTTAAGATTAAAAATAAGATTTAAAATTAGTTTCGGAACTAGAAACCACATTATTGATAAATATATTTCTTATAACAGTTTGTGATTCCAGTTACGTTAAATTATTTTCCATAAATAAAAATTGAGCAGAATGTAATCAGTTCAGAATGAAACACGTCCATTTCGACAATGCAACGACAAGAAAATAGCATTACATCATTTTTCTCCTTCCAAACCGACAACATACAATTTTGATGTTGTACTGCTGCAATCTTGCCCTTGTTGTTACTGCACACACACACACCCACACCAACAACCCACAACTCCATCACGCTGGCGTGTCATCGTTAATAACACATTTCCCTCCAGTAGCGCACTGTATGCGACATTTTTCTCTCGTATGCACCATCCATCTTAGCTCGCCGGGAACTGGAATGATCGGTCGAAAAAAAAAGGGAACGATGCTAACAAATTAGCATCGTACGATTGTCAGAACGCGGTGACAAATGATAATTCGCTTGACGTGTAAATTTTCGCCAACCGAAATTGCCTCCATCGTCGCTGTCGTGTCTTTGACAGTCCGTTACGGTTCGCAACAAAGTACCTTTTAACAAAATCAATCCCTCGCTTCATTCCCTTGCTTCCTTCGTGCCACGAATGGTGCACTAAAAGTTTGGTGAGTTAAACTAATTTTCACCGGTGTGCAACGGTCCGTGAAAAAGTGCTGTAATTGAAATTTGCGCCGTACTGGAAAGGTTGCCCAATTTGTCTCTGCGGGTGAACAGCGAATGTTTATGGAAATGAAAAGTTTGAGTTCGTTTATGGAGTCACCGGATGCGCGAGTTGCAATTAAATGTGCAGGTACAATTGTGAGGTCGAGTTGTCATTCGTTTTTTTTTTGTTTGTCGTTCTTGAAATCCGCACAAAAAATCTACCCAGTTGACACTTTTTCTTTGCTCCCGGTAAGAACTGCTGATAAAATGCTTTACAAAAGGTTTTTCGCGGTTCCATAGAGTTTTGTGTTGAAACCGTACCGCTTCAACCGATTGTTCGTGGTGCTGTGTAAGTGGGAAAGTTTGTTGATCCGATCCAGGCCAACGCTAGCCAACTTTCTAATGAAGTTGAACGATGGGGGGTTTTTTTTTCGTTGCTCGCGCTTCCCGATGCATGTCGAGGACAATAATAATATGCTAATAATGTCGATGTCGGAGTGATGAATAAATAGATTGTGATTTTTACTGTTTAGATTGAATGTTAGCAGTTTTATAACGAGCCACCACCTTTGCTGTTGTAACGCCATCACTTTAACATTCAATCAAGCGTATGTGTAAACAGAAAGCTTTCGGTAGACTCCACTTACCACTCGACCACTTTGTAGTTTTCTTTTTAATTAGCTTAGGTGTGGTGAAGGTTTTTTTTAAATTTATATATTAACTTTCAAGTATGTAGTTCTAGTCATAAAGTTCTAGTGAATAAATTTTAGTTGAATATTCTTTAAGCCCTAGTTGAATATTCTTGAATAAGTAATTGAGCCCTACAAGAGAGATTTCCATAGTTCCATAGGAGAGATAAACTTGCATTGCAATCGCAAACAAAGTGCTCTATTTTTATAAAAGTTTTATGTACTTTTTCAAGTTTTTTCTAATAAATGTTCTGGTGTATGATATGCAAAAGCTTTTCGCATGATTGCTCATACAATAAATGCAAATTTTCTCTCGTGAAGTTCAAGATAATGACCGGAGGATGTTTTAATTTTATAAATCTTTCAAACAAAGTACAGAAAACACACGTTGAGACACGAGCGTGTAAAAAATGTCCAAATACTCAAATTTTTCAATCCATCCTTATCTCTGCTACTTCTTCAGGTGTGCCTCAAGGGAGCAAGTGCTTGACGAGAAGTTGATCTTCCAAGACCAGCTTGAGCCCATTGTCACTAAGAGCAACCAGCTGATCAGCTTGCTTAAGCAACTAGCCTGTGACTTTACGGAGCTGGTCTGCATCAACATGCTTTACTGCTCCTTGGTTCTGTCGGTTCTGGAGTATGCTTCCAAAGAGTAGTGGCCAACTGCTGCTCACCCCCTGGACCGTTTGGAATCCGTCCAACGCAAATTCACCCGGTTTGTTTTGCGCTTCTGGAGAGTCCAAGTGGACTACGACGCTCGCTGTGCACTTCTAGGCATCACGTCGCTGAGCCAGCGTAACTGCTACGTCCAGCGACTATTTGTTGCCTGACTTTTGAACAGCCGGATCGACTCCTTAACGCAACTCTCTGGGCTCAACATATATGTGCTTTTGAGGTTGCTTCGTTCGTGGTTGTTACTCTACGTTCGCTGAACCCGATCCGGCCCCTCTGATTTCTTTCTCTGTATGTGCCGCGAATTCTATGTTGTTAGTAATCGTCACTAACATGATATGTCGCGCGCCGCCCTTTTGAATTGTATTCAAATTGTCAGTCTTACTAACCGTTAAGCGTTTTATGTATTCTTGCTTCAAGAGAACCTGCGTGGTCCGTTGAATTGAATGATAATAAATTACAAATTACAAATTACATTTACATTTCCCGCGATTATTCAAGACTTTCATCCGACGTGAGTGTTTTTAGTATGAACCGAGAGTATGACCGATTGTCATGATTGATATTTCCCGGAGGCCACTGATAGAGAGTCTCGGAATTTGAATCGAGAAGTAGTGTTTTAATGCGTATTTTACGGAGATTTATTCGCCTCTTTTAAAATTGTCTATAAAGCATTAAGAAATCCCTATTCACGTAGTTTGGTAAATTACTGGTATTGAAACTTCGATAAGCAATTATTTACCATACTTTTCTATCAAAATCAATTCATTTTGTTCATATTTATCACAAATAAAATTGAACTTGAATTTTTACATTGAAATAATCCATCTTTTATGTATTAAACTTTTAATAAGCTCCACTTCCCCATGCGGCAAGAAAAGTTCCTAATTAGCATAATCATAATGAGTCCCGAGCCAAAACACTGCCCAATTTAAAACACACCTAATTAATTAACTCCAAACTAACGAAGCTTTAAATTAGTCTATGTTTCGGGCAAAAATTCCATACCATTCCATACATAAACATTGCCCCATAACTCATTAACGGCCCAATTCCTCGTAGGCTCTTCAATACGATTTAGATCCTCGCAGCGCTGCGGCCCACTGGGAGCCTTTCTGTGCGCAAACTTCAATTAATTTAATTGATGTACAGTATCCCAATTGTAGTGCCCGGGCACAATTTTCCCTCCCTATTGTGTGCGTAATGTAGATAAATTTTCATTGTCAGTGCATTTAAATCAGGCCTCCAACAGCACGGCATTGTGCTTCGTTGAATTATGATGCTTTTCCGAACCATTGCACCGGGCTGCTCGTAACCGTGTGTGAATAATGCTGTCGACACCATCGAGCATTGGCGTACCGCTGTATCACAAGAATCGACCACAGTAATAGCAACAAAAAGATAATACTATCACAACCGTGCTCTAGTGTACGCCGTGCACTGTGGCCCGATAATTATGGCCAAAGGGAACACATGTGTGTACGCAACAAAAAAAAACGTAACGCATGTTTCAAAAGTAAAACAGCTTTTTTCGAGCTGCGTTGATTGAAAATGTTCGCCTCGTACGTTCTCACATCAACGGTATTGAACCGGTTGTTTGTTTGCAGCATGAACGGCGTAAAATGCATGCAGATTTTAACACAAGACGATTGGATGCGGTTCCTCTGGTTCGTTAGTTACTGTTGAACGTTCAAAGTACGATGGTTGGGTGGAGTGAGTGAATTTATATGCGGCTCGTAGAGAATCTATCAACAGAACAGAAAACAACTGCAGTGAACCGTTTGTATGGGCTGAGCTATTCCACATGCACGCTTGTCGATGTTGAACACAACAGAAGCAAATTCATGATAAAACATACAACATCAAGCTTCTATCTAGATATGTTCAGGAATGTTTTGTTTGAACGAAAAAAAAATCTGACTCATGCAGGTGTTCCTAACAATGCGCAGAGGGAGCTTGTAACTGAATATTTTTATTAATTTAAATATGTTCACTGATGGTGGATTTATTGCAGCGTAAACCGGGTTGTTGCTTTTTAGGGTTGTAGGGCTTAGTTTTTTTCTTCTTTTCAACCGATGGATGGAAACCCTCAACAGGTACCAGATGTTACGTTGGATAGCAAAGGGATCATCTCCCGGGTGCTGCTGGATTACTATCGGCCACTGCCTTCACGACTATTCCGAAAATCACCACTAGAATCATACGTTTAGCTAGGGTTTAACTATTATATATGCGTATGAGTCTATAAGACACATCTAGGCGCGTGTTGTAACAACCTGGAAAAGACCCAAAATCTTTTAAATTTTACAAACATCAACAACAGCCTGGATGGTGTCTGATGTATTGGCTTTACGGTTACCACCAACTGGTGTTGAAGCTAATAGAAATTCCATCAGTTACTTTGGTGACTTACCACCCTGCTCCTTCAAAAGGTGTCAAGCAATTGCTACATTCTACTACAAAGACTCTGCACCAGTCGCACCTACAGTTGTTCGCGCCTAAATGGCTGCAATTAGCATTAGTGTTAACAGGACTTTCAGCGAAACATGAAGAAATATATAAAAGGAATTGTAGCAATCAGACAGTCGCCATGGTAACACGGAATTTCAGATTGACAACCGCATAACATCACTCTAATTGAATTAGCCATCGCCATACGGCGATGAAAGGAATAAAAAACACCTGAAAAAAAGACTTATTTCGGTTTCTTCAAGTTCTCCAAACAGTGCACTAGATGAGCCTGAAAAAAAGTAAACAAGCGCATTGTATAAAACTAAAACTTCAACATAGACACTTCTTCTTCTTTCTTGGCCTAACGACCTCTTAGGTCATGCCTGCCATTTGTGGCTTACTAGACTAATTGATACCGCATAGTTGGTTAGTCAGTCCTCACTATGGGGGAGCGGTCCAGATGAGACTTGAACCCCGGTCCTGTCGTATGAAAACCGGTGCCGCTGTTGCATCTACCACCGGTTCGCCCCTGGACACCGTGGACCTTGATGGACGACTCTAAATACCCTACAGAGTAGCATTTTACTCTTGGTGTCATTGCTGAAGTAACACTTTACTGCTACGAGTCACTCAAATTAGCATTATGTGAACTTAAGCGATCCAAATTAATGATGACTTCTCCAAAACTTGCTTCATATATTGGATTAAGCTAAGCCACTCATCAATGATAATACCCAGGTATAACATGTCACGAAATCCTTACAATGAGTAATTGTACCATTTACGTAGATCCTTTATTGTTGTAGACCATAATATATGATTTAAAACTTGTATGAAAAAAGGGTCAATGCTGTGTATTTAATGTAGAATTCCTTACAATTATTGATAAAATGTTATAGAGTAAGTAATACTTTCATAGAATTATATATACTCTCCATACAACAAACCAGTAAAAAGTGATAAATAAAACGGAACCTCAAGCAACGGTCGTAAATTAAATTTAGCTTGACTTGCATAACCATTTCCCACACACACACACACACACAGACACCGAGCAAGCAACCGAAAGCTTACACACAATAATATTGAATATTTGCCACTATTCCCTGTACACTCTCGACTATCCGCCCCCGAAAGCTCGCTCGTACACTCAACCCTATCAGGCAAGTGAAAAGCACTGCACTGCATCAAACTCGGGATTATGTTAACTTTATTTTGAGATTTACGAATAAAAACCCTCCACCCGGTTCAAAGCAAGGAAGGCGAAATCCGGAGAAAGAAAAAGGCTCTAGGGTCTGCCAAAGACGAAAAGTGTTTCTTACCAGTCCGTGCCGCCAGTATATCTTGTAGCTCCGCAAACATTGTTACGAGCGTTTGGCAGCGCAGCGGATGCAACGAAATCCATCCGTTGCCTCTTCCGGGTGTGAAAATGGACAAAGTTTAGGGGTTATGTTTCTGCCGAGGGAAACGTCTTTCACTTCGGCAGGTGCTTCTAATTCGCTGGGCAAACAAACGGCGCATCCTAAGCTCACGTTTCAGTGTTGTGTTGTGTGCCACCACACAAACATACGAGGGCAAGGCTAGGATGGATATGCCGTGCTTGTGTGTCTTGTAAAAGTGGCATGATTGGATGCAACGTGTCTTAAAATATGGCCACGAAGCGAATCGTTTGCAGACGCTCATTGACAAGATATTCGCTTTCATCGTTGCTGCACGAGGAGGTTACACGTAGCGCGGGATTAGATTTCCTGCTTTGTGAGATTTTAAATCAACCGCAAAGCTCCGGTAGGGTATAATTTGTCCGTGAAATATGTGCTAAAGTGTGCGCGAAGGAAAAGTGAACAATGGTAAGCTAGTCGACTAGCTTATGCATATAAACGATTTTTTCTTTAGTCTCTAGCTGTTGAATATTAAGTTACGACGTACAGGCGACAGTTAAAGTGGTTTAGAATTACCAACAAATTGTGCAGCAAACGTGGGACTTTACTTCTCATCTAAAATCATTGATATGAACATGTGTGAAAATTATCGTTTGAAGCAATAGATTTGTGTGTTTCAACCAATAAAAGATGCAATTTTCTTCATGTTGTACAGATATAGAGCAAAGATCTGTGTTGAAATTGTCTTTAAATGTATATTCATAAATGTCTCTATGATTCCAGACTTTAACGATCACAGAATCCTCCTTGTTAGTAAAAGAATGATCGTAAAAGCTCATCCAATTCGTTTGGTATTTAATTACTTTGTCTCTACTTTAGCCTTTAATTATTATTGGTTTCTTGATTACTTTGAAATATATAGAATATTTCAGATTTAGACTTAGGCATTTTAGGATTTTGTTTATTTTAAAAATCTTAAGCTAATAATACGATCAATTATTGTTGATTTAAACAATTGGTTTGGCATCTTTAAACATTTGAGTGATTTGAATTTTTTTCTCTGCATAAAGACTCAAAGGCTGATGTTTTTGAGAACATTTCTAGTATTCTGAGAAGCATTTTACCATGCATGAAATGATGGTGCAATTTATTATTGAACTACTACTGCATGAAAATGAAAACGTTGTCATTTGTTGGTAGAAAGCACATTAATATCCCACCACAAGCGTCATTCCTTCCGAATGAATATCACTGACACTGTGTGCCGTTTGATGCAGAATTGTATGAACCATTCGTACGAAATTTAATACCTTTACTGTACCGTGCATTCAGTTCACAGCTTGTCGAATACGTGCAAACGAAATAACGTCCTCCCAGCGCTTATTTATGTAAAGCAGTCCAACGTGTGTCTCGGCGAACGGTGAAAGCTTAGTAAAATCAGGCAAACGTTATTACAAACAGGCACATATCGTTTGTGCATCAACTAGACACCGTAGCACAGCATTTGCATCTGAGAACTGTTTGGTAAATAGATTTGATTTTAATAAAAATACTCACAAACACACACACACTCTAGTACAAACCGGTGCGTTTCTATGCATGAAAGTATTTGATACCCGGTGAGTTCGAGAAAATTATTCCCATCGTCCTTGGTAACGTGCACTGCGTACGGCCGCGTATGTATTTGCTGAGGTTCATTATTGCTTCAGGCTGCTTATGGCAAAAGGTGTTGTTCAGCCGTACACAAATTCCAATATGCCTTAGAAACAACATTTGCTCAAGAGAACGGTACAGTGAACATTGGACCCGACAAACAATCATAATGTACTGGACACTGTAATGATGCCACAGATTCTGGAAGCCTATCGATGGTTTTCAAATTTATCGAACCATACGTTACATTGAAACATTTTGTGCGTGTGATCCTTGAATAGAATAGAAGACAATCGCCTATTCAGACGCGTGCGAGGTGTAACACTTGATTGCACATTAATTAGGTGCTTCGGATATGATTCACACTCAGGAGAGATGACATCTGGCCAATATCGCGCTAGAAAATCCGATCGGTTAGTAGGTTTGACGTAATTTGCCTTAATGAACCCTCTCTTAATCAGGGAAACTGCGCCTTAACTCTGCAACGTGCAACAGCGTTAATCCTTCTGCCTCCGTAAGTTTGAATCGATCTTACGTCAAAAGCACAAATGCCACGCATAGAAAATACCGTCAGAACCAACCCCGTAAGCTCATTAAAATCCCTACCAACAGCGGTAACTAACAAATCTCGCACCAAAACCCTCGCCAGAGCTACACGCTCCCGGTACTCATCAAATTGGATGCATCATAGCGATGATGCGTGAAAGCATTATTTGTACCGCTGCACTCCAATGCCGGGTAGATTCTGTATTGCCTCGGGAAAACTATCCTTGTACGGTTTATGCTCATATACAACGTACACACTAGCGGTATCTCTCGGTGTACTGACGGTTTTGCGCATGTAAACAGCAGCTTGTCTGTGAAGCGAAAGCGGAGTACATTTACGCACTGGTTGTTGTGTGGCATCGAATGCCTACTGTGCAGAGCAACAAATTCCAATGCACCATGCACATTTCACATCCTCGGGGATGCTGTCGGCCAACATCCGACAAGTTGACAGCGGGTCGACGATTATGGCACAACATGCCCACAGGGTGTCTTGTTTCGGGTAGCATGGTACCTTCAAAACCGATACCGAACCCACCACTATCGATGTCGCCGAATGACGCTTAGCTATGTCACGGACAGCGTGGAGGTGTGTTCTGCTGCGTTCAAGAGTTTTGCAGGCCGTTAGAAGAGGCCTTACGATATCCGGATGCAAGTCCTTTGTAGTTGTCACCTTGACTGCCGGACACTGCTTTGGTGGACGCTGTCAGACGCTTCAAGAATGCCCGGAGGAAATATTTCGTTCCGTCATGGTAACCCTCCCCCGGTTTTATATCGCCGATGCAGTAGTGCAATGTGCCACTAGTTGGGATAATATTTTCTGCCAATAGTTCACATTGATTCGAACTAGCTACTGCAACAGCACTGAAGCTCTCCGCTATCACGTCACGAGTGGAAAATATCACCGTAATTAATTGGAGTTGTATCCAGGCTTTGATCTGTTCATTCGTCTGTCTCGTGGTTACATTTTTATTTCCCATGTCTCGGGAACCAAGCTGTAAGGCTTAAGCTAGGCTAGTGAGGATATGATGCCTTTTTTTTTACAGCGACATTGTTAAACAACCTTCCTGCCAATCAAAACTAACACTTTTTAACTAATACCGTTTCTGGGAATAAGGTAATGGTCAGTTGCTGTCACGTCTAAGACACCACATGCTTAAGAATGCATTAGCAAATTGGATTTTTTGTAAATACCTTAAGGAGCTGGACGATCAAACCGTTCATATTTAAACCGTTAGAACTGAATTGAATACCTATGGAATAACTTATTCGTTTAAAATTTGGATTAGAATTCTAGACACACAATCGCAAAAATTTGAGAGTAATTCTGGGAATAAATTACTAAATTCTATGTCTAAATTCGTATGGTATTTTGAGCTAATTGAAAGGTATTTTCAATTGAACAGTTGACTAACGTGAGTATTTACTCATCAAATGTACATGTTTTACCCAAAGTACTTCAGCATTGGCTTATTTTCCTGCGTCAAAGCTATTTTGTTATGATCATTTAAAGGATAAACATGTAATTTAATTGCGTGAAGCCACTGTTTCAAGCATTAGAAAGTCAGATGATCTGGTCTATGATGAGCTAAGTCAACTTTTTTTGCATGTGTTTCGACGTTTTGGGGCTAAATGCAGCTATCCATATAAACTGAGAGGCAAATATAGCTAACACAAAAAGACTTTGATTTCGTTTAAGCATAAACCAAAAAAAAAGTGACCCTTGATGCGTATTTTAAGCTGTTATATTGTTTAATTTAATTTGTTTGTCTAACCGGGGGCGGCCCGGTGGTAGATGCGACAGCGGCGCTGGTCTTCACACGACAGGACCGAGGTTCAAGTCTCATCTGGGTCGTTCCCCCATAGTGAGGACTGACTATCCAACTATGCGGTAACAATAAGTCTAGTAAGCCAGAAATGGCAGGCATGACCTAAGAGGTGGTTAGGCCAAGAAAGAAGAAGATTGTTTAATTTTGCAATTTGATTAAGTTATAGCACATTTTTCTGAAAAAAACTTGAAAGTTACAAGATTGTGAAGTACTTACCCAACCAACTTTCATGATGGTATGGCAATTTGTCAAACGCTTTTAAGATGAGTTTACCTGTTTCGGTACAACAGATTTTTAAACTGAAAACTTAGCTCATCATAGACATGATTTGTATACATATAATTAATATTTAGTCAAATAGCGCAACGTTACCAATAAAGAGACATAAGGTCTGGCAGTAGTTGGTTATGCCTTGCTCAATGAGCGTGTAGAACTCAAAGAGTGTGCAGAACTAGTTTATAAGGGTAGACCTTCGTAGTAATGCTAGATTATCATAATCATAACAGAGTTTACTTGCAGAAACATCTGTTTACTTTCTGATAACATTACTACAGGGTGCAAATTGCTGCTTTACTACAACAATAAATTCAGCAATGGTCAATTTTGGTTTGAGGTGTCAATTTCACTATTGATTAATCCTGCAGCAGACCTAACCATAGGCATAATCCTGACGTATGTTACCAGGTCTCCATGGAAGAAGCCTAACATCGTATCGTGTTCCTTTTAATTGTACTGCATTAATATGCTGACTGCAAATCTGTACTGAAGGTTGCCAAACAGTACTAGCGTATAGCAAAATTTCCTAAACCAATGTAGACTTTCAACGTAAAAGAAACTTAATAAATTTCCTATTTCTCAAGAAATCTTTAATGAAATCTAATGCTTCAACAGCATGCAGCGTCGCATTATACGTTCCACAACTTGTTTTCTTTTCTAGCTGCATTTTTAATTGATTTCCCTGTCAACGGGCTTTTTTTTTTTGCTCATGGTACGGAAAAAGAAAGAAAACACAAGCACAGCCGTTGTTTGTTTACTTTCGTACTACCGGATAATCGTCCGATCGTGCGCTAAAAGAACATTCCGGAAAGCAACAACAGAAGCAACACGCACCTACCGAGGTCTCATGCAAATGGGACATTGTTTGAAGAAGCTTTACGTTGGCTGTAACGGGGAAATGTTTTTGCATGAGCCAAGGCTAGCGCGGACAGAAAAAAGCAGTAACGGACAAACAAAACGCTCATAGTTTAAAGTACACCCACCGAACCGTGCTGATCACGGTCGCAATGCTCTATATTCACACATTTTTCAACTTGGTTTCAGTAAAAGGTCCTCCAATCGGTATTCGCCTGTGATGGGTAAATCCACAGCTTGTCCTTTATTTCTCCTCCCTGCCAGGTCAGCTGGGATGGAACACACGTATGCATTTTTGTTTTTGTTTTTGTTTGTTTGGTTTATCGTTCGTTTTTGTGGGTCGTATGAGTGTGTGTGTGTGTGTGTGCTCAATCGAGGCGATTACGATTCGAAAGCGATGCATGCGACGGATGTTTTAGCTCACTTCGAAATCTACCAAATGGTTCGAGTGTGTTTCTTGTATTGTAAGCGGTCTTCTTTTTTTTTGTCTAATGCTTGTCTTTTATTTCCCATTTCTATGCATTTTTATTTTCCCTGGTGCACCATTGCAGCGCAAAGAGGACGAAAGTATGAAAGCTCCAACACCGGTAGCAACAACACTTCCCCACTGGCAAAACTGTTGGACGGACTACGGTGGCTCAGCTCGGAGATGTACTTTGGCGAGTGGGCAGAAAAATCGGGGCCAGATTTTCCCTTCCACACGCTAGCGCAGCGCGTTCGATCACTCGTGGCAGAGTTCCAGCAACATGGCACCAGCGGGCAGCTTACCATGGCAGCACACACCGAAGGATGGCGACAAGTGGTAAGATTTTTAGTGCTGCTTCGAACGATCGGTCTCTCGGAAGTCTCGACGAACGGTGACGATGATCCAGCAAGCGATAAGCACCTTCGAGAGAACGATAAGCAGTCAATTGAGGATGTGAATTGGTCGCGAACTAACCACAAATTGAAGGTAAGTGTAGTGTGTAGTGTTCGTAATGGTTGTTCTGGCGTATCGTTAAGCGTTGCAATATAGCGCCAAATATTCATTGAAATTTAACCAACTCCTTAGATGGAGTGGATTTATCTACCCTCCACTTTCATACCCCTGCCAGTAAAGTCAAAATTCAGGCGAAAGTTTTAATTAGTTACACTTCTCGGTATCCCAGTTTGCTCTGCTGCTCTGGCTAACGTATCTATTGCAGTACGGAACAGGGGTGTAGATTTTCCATTTTTTTACTCTGTCCCGTAACTTTCAACTACAAGCTTATGTTGCTCTTAAACCGACACCACATACGGTGTACGAAGTGGAGTTCCATTAGGATAAATGAAATAGTTGTACGTCGTTGGCGTGTA